>JABFOV010006203.1:0-10989 GCA_022817685.1 Aradophagus sp. ZL-2020
GTATTTAACCCAAGCGGCGGCGGCGTGTTTCGAGTGTATGTCATCTTTCGGTTTTGGTGTTATTATTCATTTTTTTGTTCTTAATTACATTTTTATTTTTTTGTTCTTTTATTAACAGTGAAAATAACTAATTGTTATGATATTCGGAATCGAATTAGAAAAAATCTATCGTTTTTAATCAAACTTTCGATTGTGAACAAATGGATCACTTTTATTTTTTTTTTTTTTTTTTTCTTTTGTTTTCAAGTATTATTAAGAATTGTAATGACTTTGACTTTTTTTCTTTATTACTGATTTCACTGTTTCCTGTTAAATTTGATTTGTTTTGTTCTTTTTCTTCTTTGTGAATATTAATATTTTTTGTTTATTTTTTTCATTATTTATAATTGTAATCCTTCTTATTGTTATTTATGAATATAATGCTATATTTATGAATATAATGCATTTTTTTTGTTGTGTAACAATAGAAGTTAATTTTAAATTATTAATAATTGTTATCTTGGTACATTATTGTTTTTACCGATCTTATTGCTTTGTCAATTTTTCTTTTTTGTTTAACTTTGTGCAGATTTGTATGTATTCAATCAACAATTGTGACCATATGTTATTGGTACAGTTAATTTCATTATTGTTTTTCTAACTATAAATAATTTTGACCTTCATTTGTTACATTTCATATTTCAAATTTTTCCAATTTGTTATGTTAACAGAAGTGTAATATTATCTTTTTATGCAAACCTAACATTTTGTTTGATATTTTTTGCTGAATTTAAAACTTGTTTATTATACTATCATCAATATACAAGTGATAAAACATACACTTCAAGCACATGATTTTCAAAAATGTGAATGATTCGAGCGATTTTGATTAAAGTGGTGATTTCCGCGAACCGGAAATATGGAATAATTTGATTGGTGTAAAAATGAGTTGCCCGAATTTTTGTGAATGGTTCGCTAGACATACGAAACTTAGTGGCTTGAATTTTTAACTAATTAATCGTTGAGTGAAGCCCGATCAAACTCGCAATCCGCGGTGCACATATCGAATCCGATGTACGCCGAAATTATGGGGTTACGTCATAATACCTAATTAGGTTAGGATAAGCTGCGCGGGGCGCAACATCACGTCGCACGATTACAATATTTTACTCGGCAAATTTTTACTCGGCAAATAATTACCTTTGACTCCAATTTCCATTTAAAACTCGCATAATCATTTTTACGTCAAACGAAAATTTTTTATTTCGAGTAAACTGCGCTCGAAAGATAAATCGTCGAATTAACGTTTTTAATCATTTGTTTCATTACGGCAAAGTGATAATTCAAGTCAAATATTTAAGTCCGTTTTTAACGTGATTTTATTGAAAGTGAAAAAAAAAACTTTATGACATGCAATTAAATGGCGACTTTGGTCGTCAACAGTATTTTCAAAGAGAAAAAGGACAGGTAGTGCAGTTCACATAACTGCATCCTTTTTTAACATACAATCATTGTTATCAAACTGAGGATGCCAAAAGTTGTGTGCCAAAAAACCAAACGCAAAAAATGCCAAAAAAAAAACGCAATATTATTTATATAGCAAAGATATACTTAGATTATATATATATATATATATGGTTATCACAGAAAAGGACACTTGACTGGGAGGAATTGAAACAGACTTATGTAAACATTGTTCTGTGACTCTTTTCTTCAGGGCAACTGTCCTTTTTAGTGGCAACTCTATTTCTATAAGCAAAAATAATTAATTATTTAGATTAAAAGTAAAAGATGTTTACTGACATTCACATTAATTTCATTTTGTTCTATACATTTACATTGAAGTACGATATGTTCATTTTACATTATAATTATTTTATTTCTTAAAATAGCCGTTATAAAACTGAATTACAATTTAACACAATTAAATTTTGATTTTCTTTTCAATGTAATTTTGTTTTTAATTGTACTTTTGATTTATTGTTGAGATTGAAGTGAATCAAATTTGCTAAACAAATTATGTTGACTTTTTAAAGCACTGAGTGACGACTGACAACGACGATGTGTTAAGAATACTTTTCAACGAAATGTTTGGCCAGAAAATAAAGTCGTGCTGCAGCAATCGGAAAATCACGTGCTTCTGACGTCCGACGATTGATAATTATTCGTTGAATGTACGGTGAGTACATTTCATATTATATTGCTTTGATATGGTTCAATTATATCGAACTGCTTCCATTTTTTGTTATATTTTTATAAATGATATTCGAATTGCATCCACGGAATCCATTTTTTTTTATAATAAAAATAACCAGCGTGTTTTGTATCCGTTATTTTCAACGTATATTATCAATGTCATTTCAACGTTCGACCAAACATGTACATTTGACAAGGTCTTTTCACTTAATTTTAACTATTGTTCAACGTTGTCTTGTCATTATTTATTTATTCATTATATGCAGTATTTTTAGCTCACGACTCAGTCTGAGGTTAGTCTTAGCTTTTTAATTTTTATTTTTTATTTTTATTTTTCTGTCACAAATTTTATTTCCTCATAAATCTTGTTGATACAATTTTGTTTCTGACCATTGGTCGTTAATCCTCGACAATTATCCACACTAACAGACGTCAAAGACTCATTCCATAATAAAAATAAACATATAAAAATGTATCAAATGAATTTACAGAAACTGTGTAAAATAATAAACTAATTAAGCTATCCTTATTGTAGGTACATTTAAGAGAAGTTACATAAAAATAGTGAAAATAAACAACAAATTATCTTTATATAATCAAGAATTTGGAAAATTCTTTTTATTCTGATGTTGGATAAACGATCTTAAAGTGTCAGTTGAATGGATTAACACACAAAATATTAACATATCACTTGTTCTTACATGACTTTAATTCTTGAACACCCAATGAATTTATTGAACTCGATTTAATAACATCTTATTAATATTTAATAGTTAATTCAATTTTCATATATACTTGTCATGTTTTTATGTGAGTAATCTTTTCAACGTTTTTTGATCAATGAATTCAAACTTAGAAAAGAAAGTGCGAAGTAAAATGTTCCTTTTCACTGTTTTGCACAACTTTTCTGTAAAAATTATAGACAAACGCAAAAATTCGACAGCAGAATGAAGTAAATTGCATCTATATACAAGGATTTTTGCTTCATTTCATAATTTTTTTTGCAAATAATAGTCCAAGTGGTGACAAATTTGATTGAAGATTTTTCTAAATTCGAATTTGCTAATAAAAAAAATGTTAGGAACGTCTTGCTCATGTATTTCTACACATTAATTTGAAGACGACTTAAAAGGTGAAATTGTAAGTCTATTGATAAAGACTCAATGTTTTGTTTTTATCTATGTTAAATTGATCGAGAATTTTGGCTAATATTTCATTTTGGTTGTCTACATAGATTCGACAAAATATTGATTATGATAAATTATGATGCCTTAGTATATAGGTTTAATGCGCCAAAGTGGTGAATGTTTGTACCTTACCGGTCGCTGTATCTGTTCCACGATAGTGACTGCCTGAAATCAATTTACTGTCACTGATATTGACATTCGCCACTAAATAGCATCCGCATAACTAACAAGATTTTCTATCCTGATATTTTAATCTATGTACTAACGCGTCAAGATTTATCAAAATCAAAATATTGTCGGAACAATATGAACTTCTGATGAAATATTACCATCATTCCAAAACATGTCATTACTATTTTTACATACATAATTATATAAATGCAATATAAACGAAAATTATTTAACCCGTTTCTAAAAATTTTCTTATACTTACTGTTTTGTATTTTCTTTATTTTCAATAAATTAAACAAAATCGTTTGCTTAAACATTTCATTTGTGAACTTTATGATCACAAAAATGTTTTTTGTAAATTTTGTGCACTTAATTGATTGTAAATTTTTATCAAATCGCTACATTCGATTAAAGTGTTATATCTAATGTCATGAAAGTCGAGGACAGTTTATTTTCCTGACAAAAGTTTTAATTTGAGTCTTAAAATTTGGAAAAATGAAAGAAAACAAGCCACGTTTTATTGCCGTTCAATGAATGCCTGACTATAAATATAATAGTTTCATTAATAATTCTCTTTTACGGTTTTCTGGCGAAATTCGTGCACTAAAATGTTTTATGTGCTACTTCTGATTTCCATTCGCTAATCCTTTCGACGGAATTCTACGCGCGCAAAATGAAATGCGACTCACGGCTTCGATAACTTTCGTGTAAACATTTTGCTTTCAATAAAGCCGAACGTTGCTCGCCCATTTCACGCAATCGCAATTCAATGGTGAATTGGAAATGAATGAGCTACGAAATATGGCAGCCAATATTTATAGTAATGACCATTGTACGAGGCTTCACTATAAAAATACTTTTATATAACTTTGAAAGTGATGGAAAAAATTAATAACTTCTTCTTAATAAAAAAAGAAAAAAAAAAAAAAACAAAACAATATTTTTGTCCACTTCAAAATTCTTAATAGTTGGCAGATAGGTAAATTTGAGCCAAAATGAAAAATACTATATTTTTACACTTTATGTTAAAAAATTAATATTAATATTACTTTAATATTTATTGATATTTATTTTTTTTAAATGATCCATCCTTAGAACAGACAATTAAATTGCAGCCCAAAAAAAAAAAAAAAAAACAGAATTAATACAAATACGATGCGCAAAATAATATTGTACATCGTTTTTACAATGTAACACGATACCTGCAGATACTTTAGTTTGTGTTTGAACTTTTTTATGTAGCAATTTCATATTTTGTTAACCTTACAAGGATAAAATGATCAATTGTGATTATTTTTCATAAAAATTTAAAATTTACCTTATAAACGTTGTATGAACTATTTCCGTTCATAAATTGTTCACTCATTAAAACGAAATGAAACTGTTTTCAATTAAGAAATAAAAGTAACTAACTACAATAACAAGAAAAATAAATTATACAATCAAAAGTATCGGAAATGATAAAATATTACCGTCGAAGACGAAAATAAATGAAATACAACAGACTAGACGGGGAAAAGAAAGTAACAATAATAAAGAAAGAAAAAATATTTACAAACCAAAAGTATCGGTAATGATAAAATATTTATGGTCAAAAGTAAAAATAAACGACATATAAAAGACCAGACGAGGAAAAAGAACGGAAGTGCGGTGCACGGTGAATTGAAAAAGGGAACAATTTGTGGATCGCGGTCATATATTGCAAGAAAATGACTGGAGATAGTCGGCGGAAAAGCGCACGAATCAAAGTGGAATTTCGTCTGAAGCTTTGGCTGAAATTTCGACGGTAAACACGGAGATTTCAAACGCGATCTGGAAAAATTCCCCGCGGACACCTAATTCGCAAGCAACGTCGGGTTGTTTCGCATAATGCGATCCGACAAGCGCAACTTTTTTCCGTCGCCGGAAATTCGACGCGCTCGTCATTTCGGAAATCGAGACACGGGATCCGTCAAACGGAACGGGAGCCAAGCGATATTGAATTTGAATAAGAGCACCGTCGCAGTTGCTTCATCCTTGTCTCGCTTCGATAGTAATCGGCCACGATCGATTTTTCTATTGCACCGTTTCTTCTTCGCCTCCTCCTTTCATATAAATTTATATAAAATCGTGTATTTTTTTGTTTTGCATATACGAATCAATTTACTGTAATATTCAAACGAGTATACAACATATATATGTATATATATTAGGGTCAACAAAGGTACATTTTGTAAAAATATTTTATAAATCACTTGGATTTTATCAAAAATAAGTTTTAGTTAGATCAAAAACCGATTGTACCATTTCGAAGCGGTAAAAAGAAGATAGTACAGTCTTAACCCGTAAGTGGGCGCGCTATGGTCATTTCGACCGACAAAACAAAGATAACCGAGCAGCGAGTTTGTTGATAAACAAAGAAGCACAATAAATGCGCGCCCACTCCCGGGTTAACATCTTAGATTGCAAGACACTCTGTTTCACCATGGCGCCACCTACAACTCAGGTGAGCCGAGACAGAATAGTGCTATCTAGATGGTACAATCTACATAAATTGTATCATTTATTTCTTACCATCTTAAGATGATGCCATCTTTTTTTCGCAGTATTCAATGAAAAAAAAATTGTTTGAAGATTGAAAAATTATTACTCACTCAGTTGAAATCATTTTTAAGTAAAAATAATTATAAACGTGTTAAGGAATATAATAGTAAATTACTCGAATAGTGAGTCAAGGGAAAACCTTTGAGGTCTCATGAGTTGAGTGAAAACCGTGAGGGAAAATCTCTGGCGTCTCAGGATTTGAATACGAAATTTTTTTTTTACGAGGGTGGGAAATGTAATTACTTTTACTGCACGTGTAAAGAAAAGAACATTTACAAATTATTTAGATAATTTATTTCAAACAATCACAATATAATTTAACATAAACTATTTGCCTAGATATATTGATAAATAATTGTGAAAACATTTTTTGTTCAAAAAACTATGAGAAAGAAATTTTATATGTACATAAAATACGAGTTTGGACTTTTGAAAAACAAATCTTATAATTTATGTTATTTATATATTAGTTATATATTATTATTTGTATATATTGATTATGCATTTGCAAATACATTTTCATATCTCTAAGCTTCTTCAACCTTTTTTCTCAATCATTGAGTATTTCACGCGCGAATTAATGAATTTACCGCGAACAACGAGAAATTTATATCGAAGCTTTTATTTTCAACTTCATTGACAGTTTTATTAATAGCTCGGCAACGACGTTTCGGGACGTTTTAATGATTCCACGCATTTGTTTCGAATTCAAATTCGTTTCGGTAGTTTGAACATTTTGTCAAGGTTTATTGCCATCGCTGTTGAAAATCGTTCACCCGGCGCCCAATGTTCGAATGAACGGAAGAAAATTGATTTTAATTGAATGACAACCTTTTTATCCAGCGCAACCTTTCCTTTGTAATTTACATTGAACAATTTTTTTTTACATTTTTTGTTCACTCAAATTTGGCGCACACATGCATGCATTCACTATTTTCGAATTTTTCGCATTAATAATTATATATTACTTGTATTATAATCGCGAAAGGAAATTCTATGACTTTTCGGTCGTTTGTTTCTTTTTTCGAGTTATAAAATTTATGACGAATAACAATTTGGCTTGTAATTCCAAACTTTTTCACTTTAATTAATCAAATACTAACGGGTAATACTTCCTTATAATATACATGGTGAAACAAAACAAATATAAATTGCAGATTTTCCTCGTACGAACAGCAGTCAGACGTCCATTAATCCGAAAGCTATATAGTCGCGATTCGGAGAGAAATATATGCACCCAATCTTATCTCTCTCCACTTATCAAAATAAATTTGTAAAAGAGGAAAAGCTAAAGAAAATATTCAAAAAGTCAACATAAAAAAGTTAATCTTCTTCAATCGCGTAGAATATCGATAAGTTATTTCAATATTATTTCTCGTAAACCTGAATAGAAAATAACAGCGAAATGATATTTCAGTTTCACAGTAATGGTTGACATTCGTCGAAGAAAATGAAAAGATGATAAAACCCTAGTAGAAATAGCGTTATAGCTGAATATGGTCAAGATTTGGAACTTATTTTGCCGAAGTAATTGAAAAATAATTGAACATTTCCATACTCTAATCAGGCAGCCTGTGCTTAGGGCTATGTTAGGGACTTATTAGGTAATAATCATAGAATTCTTACATGGACCAAGAAAATGATATCGTACAATATGGATTGTAAATTTTTCAGCATGCTTATTGGTCAAAACAAATCAATCTAGCAATGTCATTGGCTGCAATTAGTTATGATATGATATCGTAAATAGTTTACTATATGAAATTGTGCACGTTACAATATGGATTTCTTAGTGTGGTAAACCATATATCATACACTGAAAAAAATTCTATCATAATAATTAAATCTACAACAAATTATCACAAATTTTACTATATTTGACTTGAAAAGTCTTCTTTTACGTGAATATTAATAAAATTACAACAATTTATTACACATTTATTTTGTTCGATAATTATTGTTGTAATGAAAAATACTGTATTTTACAATAAGTTCTAACATTTCTTTTTTTTTTTTTTTTTTTTGTAAATCAATATTACTTTATATACACTTACGTATTTTCCCTGTTGACGGATTCATTTTATTCTGATTTTGGAAGTATTATTTTGTGTCACCCATCCATTTGCCAACTTTCCCTCAAAGTTGCTTGACTTGGCGCTGTGATATCGTTTTCACCTGACGTCGTTGACCAACTTATATACTAATGTTTCCTTATAAAAACAAGCGAGTATTATGACACTTTCTTTTAATATCCTTGTAAACTATTAAATATAAAATAATATAATCTACGTACCTTGGGAGCGGACAAAATTGGAACTAACCGCTCCTTGTGCAGTAAAGATGCTCGAGGGCGTAGCCCAAGACCTAGAACTTAGGACCTAGGATGGCAAGTTCCACTTTACCGTCCGCTCATTCGATCCGTAAAATAGCGTACATGCCTTGGACGCAATGGCGCCCTCAGCAATAATATACTATTATAAATATTAAAATTTATTAGGATTTGTTTTAATTTCTGTAACGATAGCTATTCTGTTTCTTTTTAAAATAAAAAATATTCAACCAAAACTTGTAATTAACGAAATAATACACTCACTACAACACTTCTGTTATAAAATATAGCATTTTTTGTTACAAAATGTCTCTCAGTGTATTAGGGCCATTGCAATGCCCTTCATTATAACCGTATCACGGTCATATAATGTTCATCCTGTATATGTGCTGAATCAAGCGGTCATTTTATAATGATGAAAATCAATTCCTTACAGGGACCTAGCTTGGGCCCAATTAGTTTTGCTATTAATAGGGCATAAATGATGTAAGTATTGTATTGGTGTAGGAGACAGGCCCTCCACCACCCTCGTTGTTGGGCACACAGGCAATAAGAGTTACAAAACTGAGTCAATTTCATTACATCGATGGTATTATTCGGAATCACAACTGCAGTGTACAGTTGCGAGTTTTCCTCGTCACCTTCGTGATCTTGTCTGTGTGTTATCGTTCTATTATTAAGTCCTAACCCGATCAATCGACCTTTTCTACTATATGGTTCCTGTACCGCGAGCACATCTATCTTTTGCTCTGTCATATTATGTCTCATTTCATCTGTGACAGTTTTCGACTTTCTCGCATTAATCTGCACGATCCTTAAGGATCGAGGATCACGTAGTCGGTCCATAGTCTATTTTAGCCATTGCCAGTGTAATAGCATATTTCCTGGCAGGGCACTCTTTATCTCTCAGAGAGTGCTTATCTGGTTTTTTAGCTCTTCTGCACAAGATACAAATTGGAGCTTCTTTTTGTTTATCGCATTCTGAAGTGCGGAGGCCATCTCTGCCACAGTACCCACAAGTGTTATTTTCTTGCTTGCAGTATTTAGCAATATGTCCATAGTTTTGGCACTTAAAGCATCTACTAAGGCCTATAAAGTCCTGCACTCTGCATGAGTGCCAGCCAACATATAATTTCTGTGCTTTCCTCATCTTGTTTCTAACCTCAGGAGCGGTTTCTGCCACCCAGTTCTTTTTGCCGGTTTTAAAAAGCAATTTAAATTGCTCGTCAATTTGGTTCTCGTTTCCTTTTTCTATAACATCACTATTTTGAGTATTTTTTTTCTGATCTCTGATTCTGACATAGTTGCTGGAACGTCATATATCAGGATTCTGGGTTTTCTCTTACCCGGTTTTTCAGCCGTGTATCCTTGGTCTTTTAGTTGTGGATTGCCAACTAATTTTTCCAATTCTGTTTCATCACTTGTCTCTATGACAATACCATTGTCCCTGAATTTCCACACATTCTTTATTCTCACCCCTTCGGTAGCCAGATTAAAGATCTCCATCACTTTTGTTTTTGTTTCATCGCTGCTTTTGATTGTAGCTGGTGGTTTAATTTTAACCACAGGTTATCCTCTTTTTGCTTTCTGTTTCAGACCACTTATCTTAGGTATGGGAGATTCTTTTGTATCTCCAGTAGTCACACTTGCGTATGATCTTTGACAGCTACTTTCTATTTTTTCATAGATCTCCACTTTGCCTTTCAATTCAGCGATTTCGGACTTTAAGTCAACAAAGACTTTTCCGATTTCACACAGTTTCGTCGTGACGAAATCAGCCAACTCCTCAGGGGTTTTACCTTTGCTAGTCAAAATTCCTTCCACGATTTTCATCTGGATTTGGAATAACTGTGTGCATTGGTCCATCCTCTCGTCAGGTTCAGTGACGATCTCTTTACTTGGAGTAGCCTTTTGTGACTCTCCTCTGTTTTTCTTACTTGGTTTTTCCAAACTTATGCCAGTACCTTTTCTCTTTGTTGCTTTTGTTGCAACCACAACTTCCTCCATGACTTCAGGATCAGAATCAGAGTTCGTTTTCTCACTGACAGTTCTTGATTTTTCTTGTTCTTTTTCTTTTTCTAAACTTTTCCTTCTCATATTTGAGACTTTCAAAAAATTTTTGGGTTTTTCGTTCATTTTGTTTTGGTTCCCACGAGTACCGTTGTCGTGCATTATCACCCGGGTAGAGCAACGAATGCCCGGGGCTTGCCTCAATACTTCGGGTTTCGGCCGGTTCCCGAAGGCTCCGTTGGCGACACTTATAACCAAGTGCCATTCAGCCCTCAGCACGGATTTCATAACACCTTGGCTTGGTAAACTGGGCGGCATGCACCACCCATCATTTATTTATATAGCTTATGCACAAGAGATCAGTTAGCTGCACAGCCTCGGCACCTTTTTCATTTAGTTCTCATGTTCGCCTCTTGCCAGTTATGGTTGTTATCCGTCAATTCCACTCGTTCCAAGAGGAGTGTATAGAAGTCACCCCGAGAGGCAGGAATCATACGATTCAATCCATATAGGAGGTGCCACTCGGAGTTCTCC
>JABFOV010006204.1:0-10987 GCA_022817685.1 Aradophagus sp. ZL-2020
ACTAGTCGGATACGAGATGATGATAAGAGAACGTCGCACAAGACATGCACTGATAGAGTATTATTAAAGAAGATTAGACACCATGAAAGGAGAAATGTCTCCTGTGCTACTCGGTGTGTGATATATGAATCTGTTTTTTTTTCAAAGTAAAGAAGGGCTGGGCTAATTCGAGGCGTTTTGTGGGGCTTGGTATGTGTAAACAGAACCAGAACAATTTCTAAAAAAATTGAAAGATTGTAAAAAAAAAAAAAAAAAAAAAAAAAAAAAAAATCGTCGCAAAAATGAACAACTGATATTAGTTTCAACGTAAGTTGTTTTACTGATAAAACCATCCTCCAAATGTCAGTTGACGTTTGTTGCGAAGAATTTCATTGAAATCTGTTTGTATTTGCTATATATTGGCCTGAATTTTCCGGAGAACTTTTCCAGATACTGATTATGTCATAATAAGCCTCGCCTTAATAAAGCACTTATTAGCGTAGTCTCATAATTATCTGATAAAACGTGCTTAACTTTTTTGATCGAAACAAACAATCTCAGTTGTTGATTGATCAACGACTGAGCTAAACAAACAAGGTTTACTTTGGCAAAAAGATACCTATCAACCGAGTCATTCATTATTTTTGAAAAAATCATAAAAAAAGTTTTATTTGTATAAGTATTTCGCAATGATTTGAAAAACAAACTAACATTCGTTGGTAAAGCAAAAAAGAGCAGTGTATTTAATAATAATTAATGGTGCTCGAAAAATTTAAATGATCTGCCTTCTTGCGTGACTTTTTGAAAGTCTGTTTGGCGCATTAGCCGTAGATTAATGACGCAACGAGGACACAACAGCTTTAAATCACTTTCGAGCAATTATGCTTCGTCAGTGCAATCAAGAAAGGGAGAAGGGCGCACGTCTCAAATATTAGCCGATAACGTCTGCAAAGAAGTCTATTACTGAAGCTGTAATTTACTCTGCTTTGACGAAATTATAACAGAGCTTTCACGGCAACGACAGGATGTGAAACGGGGGAAAAATGGGTTTTGTCGGGGAGGAGCGCACGAAAAGTTGAAAGCGACATACGTACCTGGCAAGAGCTTATTATGAATTTCAAAAAGCCATCGTGCTGTCAGAAAATTTACAACGAAATTGGCGCGTCGGAAGTTGCGGCAAAATCACATTAAAAGCAGCCGTTAAAGAGCGAAAAGAGGTTAATAAAAAAGCACGTTAAGCCGATATTTTTTTGCTAGTAAATTTTCACAGAATCAGCGAGACCCCCGACGGATCGGTATCGCAAAAGTGAATTAGAGCGAATGAATATTAGCAAGCGGAAATGAGAAGAAGCGTGGAACGAAAATGAAAATTCAACCGAGAGGTTTGATTATTGGCAGAGTGAAAGGTCTCCATTTTTTATTGACATCATCATTTGTCATTCGTACAATCAATCAATCAAGAAACTCTAAAACGACGATAATTTTGAACATTGTACATTTAATTTCTGCATCAAATAATTAATAAAAACTAATAAAAATAGTTTCGGGTTGAACTGGTTCGTTTTTTTCTACATTAAACCGACGAGGAATTTTTATCGAAAATTTTATCCCGTTTTTCCGTTCATATACGATGGTAAGTCATGATGAAATTTGTCATGTAAATCTGATTGAATTCAGGCTCGTTGTTTCGGCCTTAAACGTTGAAGGATAATCGCGGCGAAAATTCACGAGGCTGTAACTCTCCATCGAGCTCACTATCAAACAAACGAATGCACGTTAAAAAGTTTTTAAGGCGACTCAATTTATAAACTATCACGCTATATTTTTGCAGCGCCGAGATGAAACTGGGCGTGTTCCAGACGAAAAGGTGGCGCGAATTTTGTTAGATTTTCAGATTTATTAAACTTTTATTTTTTCAGTTTAATAACTTCGTACGGCTCTCGACATCTTCTACCTCATTAAGATCTTGAACGAAGACGGGCCCTCAATTATCGTACTTGCAGCAAGTTGCACGTGATTTTCGTTCGCGATAGAAAGTTCACTTTGCGAAAGTTCCGGCCGATCTGTCGGATTTATTTGTTCGTTCGTTACATACAAATGTTAATCTCGGTGTTTTTCGTCCCGCTTTTTTACATGCTAGCTATACTTTGATCCGTGATTCAAATGTCACAGCCAAATCGTGTTTTCGTAAAGCCAATATTTTGCCGACGGAAAAGTAAATGCGAGACAAGGCTGGCTAATGTTTTACGATTGTTCAAATAATAGGCAAATTGAAACATTCGTTATTGTACGCCAACGCTGTTTTTGGTCAACCATTCTATCTTACTGCTTGCTATTGCGAACAACAGTTTAATTGCGTCTATTTCATACACAGAAAAAAAAAATTATTGATAAATCATATCCGTTTTCGTCAATTGAATCATAATTTATCGTAATCCCATAGTACTATCTTTAATGTATTACTATTGGAATGATTGGCAGTATTTATTCCAACAGTGCTTAAATATTAATTAATTCTACTATTGGAATATTAGATGTGAAGGACTTTCATTATCTTAAAACACATTAAAACGTAAACAGGCAAATGTTTCTGCAACAGTTTCCAATTAATTAAGGGTGAAATTGTGTAAAAAAATAAATAAATTTATTTTATGGTAAAGCGTATTGAAGATGACTTAAAAAGTAAATTTTGAAAATGCACATAAAATGTTTAAATGTGAGATCTATTCCTGCTTAATGGTTTTCGTAACCCTATTGAGTTTTTGTTTGAAGAATTGATTTGAACGATTTAATTGAATAGCTGAAGAAAATTATAATTCTAAAGCTAGAAGTTGAAGAATTGAAAGAATGACAGAACGTAATTCTGGAAATAAGAAAAATACTGTTTCAAGTCAACAGAAATTAGATATGAGATGATTTAATATGTTTAATATTAGTTTCGCGAAACGATCCGAGTACAAAATTTATGAAATTCGTTGCAATATAAATGCTACATAGAATAAAGAAAAATAACAAACAAAAAACAGATTACGAAATATAAAAGACAACTTTTTCAACCGTGAATTTGTAGGGAATTAAGACGTTATAACTTTGAATATTAAATGCGAAAATTTAATTCACCCGACATCATTCATATTCTTTTCATAACGCAGAAATACTGGGTGGTTTGCTTGAATTCACTTTACACCCGTTGCATACATTTAATGTCAATGTTAAAATAACGCTGGAATCGTCGAATTCTCAAGTTTCCGTGTCTGCAATAAAATGTACATTACTTTATCAACGAAAAGAAGGTGCAAAAGAGACGACAGCGGATCGTTCGAGACAGAACCGTTCGCGCATAAAAAAGACTTTTCCGATCTTGTTACGTCTCACACAATATTTGCGTTTTTTCATTTTCGTTTTATCCTTTGAATACATTTCCTCACAAGCATTAACCTTTTTTTTATTACTACTTTATGATTATATCAAGATAATAACAATAATACACAAATTGTAATATAATATAGGTACATCTTAATTGCAAAATACGTTCTGTGAACAAGATTATTTTATCAGCAACACGTGCACGGAAAATGCTGCTTTTTAAAACCTATTTTATCTTGTTTAAAATTTATTTCGTAAAACTGTCTATTATTGTTGTTACTATTTTTATTATTCTCATTATTATAATTATTATTATGATAATTAATTAAACGATTAAATAATGATAATATCACCGGTTTGATAAGCAAAGAATTTCAATGCAAAACTTTCGTAATTATTCTAAATCTACTTTTATTGCGACTGCTTTCCAATTTATTTCTTCTTTCTCTTATTAAAATATTCCGAAACGGTAATTCTGGATTTGAACATGATACAACGGAAACATAATGCGCCATTATTGTTATACTGGTTTACTTTCCTTTCAACCTTAATTCTTGTCGATACAAACCTCTACCTTTTATTTATTTAGCTTCTTATCGTCCAGACCGTAGTTTACTCTTAATAATTCGTTTGTAACGTTTTACAGATTTTCAATTTTATTTTAATTCCTTTATTTTACCTTGATTATACCAAACTTTAAATTTGTTAACTTAATTTTTATTCGCTTCCTTTGCTCAGTTTTGTTATTTGTTATTTCACACAGAATGCACCAAGTTTTAACACTACTTTTTATCCCTTTTATTTTTATCTTTTGGCTTTATATGTGAGATGAATACCTTTTCAGGACTTTTGACGGTGTTAATTTTCTCGGTCGTATTATTTGTGTTCGCTTCCTTCAAAAGTTACGTTCGATTTCTCTTTTTACATCAGCCGAGGATTGAAACTTCTGAATAAACTCCTCTTCTCTTTCATTCCAACATTTTTCTCTATTTCATTCAAGAAAAATATTTTCCAAATTTCTCTACATAACACCGAACGAATATCGATTTAAAGGCGCTTTAGCAAACGAATTGTCTTTCTTCAATAAACTGTGCTCCACTAAACTTATTGTCGTTTGTCGGACTTTATTTTGTCAATGTATCGACTATACAGCTGTGCATTTTCAAAATCCAATACAAACTTCACAACTTTGCAATTATAACAATTTTCGGCAATTCCGAATTATTAATTGATAAAGTAAACCACGCTTTACTTTGCAGATTCGTAGCTTTTTGTGCTTACTGCGTAACACGAGGTAAACTTCTACCGTTAAAGCGTACAATCGATTCAATTTTTAGTTCAAATTCATAGCGCGAATAGAGTTAACCGGAAGCGAACGAATAAAATTGCAAGAATATAAAATTGCAACAAAATGTATTGGCCAGTCTTGCCAACGTTTTACATTCAATATTATGACAGGATTCTTACTATCCTGCACGGGACCTATGTAACTATTATTAATCGAAAGCGGTCGTTTGACTCACCGAACTTGCAGATCCGAAGTCGCTCCAAGAAGCGTGTGGTTTCGTGATCGTCGATGCTGAAGAAGCTGACCGAGGCTGCGTTCATTTGCATGCAAGTTGACTTAGGAACGGCTGTAAAGTAAAGAAAATTTCGTTGAAACGATGCGAAAAGTGAGCGCACATCTAGCAGCCATTTAATCGCTGCCGAAAATTAAAACAGAGTTTAAAAATTTTACAGCGCTTGGTTAATTAAGTTTAGTTATTGTTGAGTCGAAACGATGGAAATCGGTAATACAAATAGGGAAGAGAGAAGATGAAAAAAGCTCTGTGGTGTTCGCGAATACGAATTTCATACACACATTCAACTTGTTTGTTCTTTTAAATGGCACGCGTCGGCTTTTGTTTTTTCACTTTCATCGTTCGTCGTGTCAACTCGTATGAAAATAAATTCAGATAGCGCGATGATATGCAATTTCGCTCAAATGTTCGTCCTGATTGGTAACATTCAACATTTTGCTCGGTCATTTCAAGAAATGTGAAAACTCTACATGGAGTTGTGATTTAATTTGTTAAGAAAAACATTTGAAAACAATTTTAAATGTAATAGTAGTATATAACATAATAAAAATCATGAATTGTTGTTTTTACTTCCTCATAAATTTAAATTTCATCTTCAAATAATAATTAAGCGTATAAGTTAACAATTTGTATTTGCACGGAAAATAAGTTATCGTTCTTGTATACTTTTTATTAAACTTGTTATTACGTTAGCTTATGTTTATTAAAGCCGCGGCGAGTTGTCGTTGATTGAGCTTTCGTTTCACGTGAAAAAAGACAGATTCTCATGATTGCGCCAAACTTGCGAATAGTTTAATAAAAGTTTTTCTTCTCAAGGTTTTACCAAGTTTTCTTTTTCTACGCGCGGGGGTGAGTCGGCATTTGTGAAAATATTTGTGACAATCATTATCAACTAAGATAACCATTTATAGAAATGGAAATACATTTTTTTTAATCATTGTTTCCAAGGCAAATTTTGTATTCAACGTAAGTGCCTGTACTTCACATGATTAACTGTAAGAGACAAGTGAGGGTCAAGTTTTTGACACATACATAGTGTCGTCGACTTAATGTTTCGTATATCCGATTAACAAGTTCTATCTGGGCTTAAATTTCAAGATGTAAGTGAGTTAGTTGTGACACGTTATACTACAAAGGCTGCATATAAGGTTACTCGTGATATTCAGTTACCCTATATAATAAGTTCATGCAATAAGTTTGTATTTCTACAAAATGTATCACTTGCATTAGGCTTTTAAAACGCAAAATAACTATTTATTATACTTACCCTTATGACACAGATTATTACAGGAGAATTGTCCACTCGGAATCATCCATCCCCTTTCAGTTACATCAATTTCCTTTCACACTCGCAAACGCTCATGCGTCAAACACAAATGCGCGCTCACATGCACAACTTACACACGCACGCACATCGATGGCAATTCCGACTTTCGAATGTAATTTTCCATAATAAAATCTGAATCGGCAGCTTTTTCAATACAACCGTTGACATACATAGTCACTGTCTTACAGCTTGAGGCAAGAATCCCATACGCTATTACACGCTTATAAGTATTTACAGTTTAGATCCTTGTATACAACGTTTAAGATTTTCTTTCTTCAAAATATTTATTCGAAAAAATTTGTAGGAGTTCAAACTTTCTGAACATCAGTAATTGAATTGTCGTAATTAAATTAAATTATCGCCTCTCAATAATTACTGATTTTCAGAAATTTCTGAAATTTCTGAAATTTAGAAATCCCTTCTCTGAGTAAATGAATTTCCTCTTGTACAAAAAGGTAAAAGGCGAGCCAGAGAAGGATTATTGAAAATACTTAGCACGTAATTAAGGTGTAATGAATAATACCCGAGTATAATTAAAGCTTCGATCATTATTCTTGATGGAATAATGTTCAAAATTGAGTTTTACGATTAACAAATATCTAATATAATTGCCGGAAACATTAATCGGAGCCCGTGAAGCCTGTATTTCACTTCACGTCGGGCGAACATGTGAAGAGGTCTTAGAGTTTACGGGTGCTTTTCTGCGGTTCAGGTGTTCCGTCTCGGATATAGGGTCTATCTATTTAATTAATGGTATACCTGAACAATAGGGAAAGGGGCCAAACATGGGAAACCACATGCTCGACTAACTAAGGGCCGGAGACCAACTTGCACTTGTTTAAGCGTTCAATCGACTCGCAACATCAATAAAATATCTGCGGCGCTCGTTAAATACGCCAAAATATGCCGAAACCGAATATTATTAAATTTAATACAAGCTACTATGCAACTGTTTATTACTCGTTTAGTACTCGAAACCTTTCACTGAGAAAAATAGATATTCAAATTGATTATCCAGATTGTCAATCTAGATAGTTAGAAAATAACTAATCATTTTGATAAGATATATAGTTTTTTTCACGTATTTCATAACCTCAGTATTCACATTGATTATCTAGATATTATTCACATCGACCTACTAGGCATTTACTTTGATTAATTAGATAATTAATTTCTTAATTATTTGCAGAAAATTCTTGACTATCTCCAGATAATAAAATTGATTATCCGAAATAGTTAAAGACACTATATAGATTGATCTTTTAACTATCTATTTCTCTGAGTGTTCGGTTAATATTTGAGTATTTGATTCGATTTCACCCAATGCCGCAGGATTAACAATCGATTACGATTCCGTGTCTAGATGCAAACTATTTGATGGCCGCGATTTCACAAAGAATTCGGCTGAACTTGGCTCGACGTCAAATGATGTATTGCAATTCAGCTGTTTTTCGATAATGCACCGTTGCAAGCTAGTTGCGACTGGACATGACGAGATTACTTCATTGCGATACTGAATTATTTTTTCCCATCTCATACTTTACAACCATTGTGATATAAAATTATCTGAGCAAGCCAGCCAACTTGCATTTATTATTTTTATTGCTACAATATTTATTGCGTGAACATGGCAATGGCTGACTCGATAAGTTAATTTCTATGTTAGAATCAAAGAAGTATATCAGTTTTCTCTGTGTAATTGCAATATAGATTACATCAGAAAAAACTTGTATCCACCCAATTTGTAAAAAAGTACATAAAATTCCTTCAGTTATTTTCTCGCTGACAAAAGCCCGAGATATGGAACTATTCGGAAGGCGGGAGAGACATTAAATCATTTCATATCCTGAAAGTTCGGCCTACGCCTCTGTAAGCCGATCAAAGGAATGACCGTTTGGATGCGGAAATAAGTTCAAGAGAAAGTTGACGATGTACTTTTACATCTTTTACATCTTAAATGAATTTGATTCTACATTGTAAAAGTACAAACCTTCTAGGATATATAAAAAATTATGGAAAATTATATTATTATATTATTATACTATTATATTATTATTATAACAAAAGTTATAAGCTTTCTCAAAAAAGATTTGCGAAATCTAAAGCTACGTAAATAACCGCGGCCATTAATAAAGATACTTGTTACAACAATTTGCCACGTCAATTGTGAAACTTTGTCTATAAATAATCCTTCTCATATTAAAATGAAACAATACGCCAATAAATTACCGCATTCATAATTGAAATATTTACTGCTGCTCTTCACTCAACTCGTTGAAAATTTGATTACTTCGATATCTTACGACTACACAGCGAAAACAAGTTTTGAGATACTTTTACTATCTTAACGACCGAATGTTTTTGAAATTAAGACCTTTTTAACGTCTCGGGCACCTAAATTGTCTTAATCCGAGACACTTTTTGCGTCTTACGACGTGGATTGTTTGCAGCCCAATCGCTTTTGTTGGTCTACTTCTGATTTTAAAACGCTAAGGAAATATTGATTAAATTTCAATTAGCTTAATTTATTTACATACTTTTTTTTGACAATAAAGAAAAATAAACTTCAATAAAAATGTGCAAATCAAAGACAATGTTTATTTAAAGCGAGTGGATGACGTTAACGTGTAAAGTGAATGAACAGAATCGCAATTGGTTACAATGAAGAGATTTGATTTACATTGCAGATAATACTGCCTCGTGAATATTCAATTTTCATTACAAATTCTCCCTAACATTATTTTAGAGTCGTTGAAAAACGCGGTTTTCGAGTCTTTCAGTTGAAAAACATGTGGCACGAACAGTACTTGCAAAGTTGCATTAAAGTAAAACACACTATCTTGAGGAACGAGAAATAATGATTGTTAAAGGTTATAAAAATAATAATAATAATTTTAAAGTCCAAATCGAAACAAATGATTTGTTTATATTTTTTTTCATCTATTTAATTCTACACTTTCTGTCAGTCAACAAATTTGTTTTCGGACGACCAGCAACGAGCATCCAAATCTATTTTAATAATAATGTTAAAGTAAATTTCAACGAACCATGAATTTTAATATTAATACTGATAGGGATAAATGTTGAAGTGACTCAGCAAATGTTAACGAGAAAATGTTGTTATTAAGAATGCACTGTTCAATTTGATGATTTTCATTCATAATGAAATGTCAAATGCAGTGATTGGCGTAATTACAACTCGATAATTTCACATGTCATTTATTCAATTTTTCTTTTCCCTTTTTTTTCACATGCTCTCAATGCACAATTGCTCACAATTTGACCTATATTTGACGCTATCTGGATATCGGATATCTGGATGTAGGTCACTTAAAGAGGAACGCAATCTCTTAAAAAAAAACTGTATTATTAATAATAATTGGATATATTAATTAATATCGATGAGAACCTTTTGATTGCGTTTGTGTAGACGATAGCTTTTGTGAGAAGAAAAATCCAAATCCAAAAATTAATTGTATATTTAACCGAAAAAAAAGAATTGTTTGAGTTATAGAAACCGATCTGCTACACTGAGAAAAAATGTATTACAAATTCCTTTTATATTCCTTTATGGTGTTTCCTCACCAGCCATTGCAATGATGGACACCAATCGCGCTTACGTCACTCATTAATGTGATGTTCACTAACGTGTCCTCTTAAGCGGCCTTCTCTCGTGTGTCTTCCCACAATAATGAATGGTGTAAAATATCCGAACGACTGGCGTACCGCATCTCAGCTACTGGTATGATTTACAGCATACAATGAAAATTGAAAAAAAAAAAAAAAAAATAGTTATCTCCATTAATATGAGAAATAAATAATTAATTTAAAAGTTAATAATTAAATACATGACAATGTAAATAAATCGATAACAAAATTAATTAAGTATAAATGGAATAAATAAATGAATTAATAGATAATTAAATAAACGAATGCATAAAAAATGATTGAAAAATAACTGAACGTATAAAAAATAATAAATAAATTAAGCAGAGAATAAATCAATGATTTTTCAATTAAAGTTAACATGAACAAACACGATTTTAAACAATTAAGCCGATGTTTGAATGTATATGCATTAAATTTGCAACAGATTTTACAATTTTTTAACAATGTACTTGTTAAATATAATAAATAAATAAATTTTAACTCTAAGCCGATAATATGAATAAAATATTTTTACTTCAATTTGATCATTTAAAATGTAGGTAAATTTAACAAATCTGAAAGTACGTTTAATTTGCAACGCAATCGATGTTAACCTCAAAAAAACAATTTAAAATCTCTTGCATAAAAACAAAAAAACGATTCTGGAAAAAAATCGCAAACCATATTCCTGATACGTACGTATATTATACGTATAAGAGGTAAAGAATAGCTAAATGCCCTTTTAATATACGTATGCTAATATTCGTATTGCATGGAAAACATGTGGACATTATAAAAATCGTGGTCAAATTCCACGAAGTCATCAGAGAGTAGCTTGCCTTACATGGCACGTTAGTACACGGAGAAAAAAGAAAAGTACTGTAAACGGCATATTGCAGCGTTGACTGTACTCGGTAAAATCGGCGCTCGGCTAACCTCGCCGTAGCGCTCGTGAACCGCCGCTGCCGAGCTGGTTTTACGCCAAAGTAGCGTACTGTGGGCGCCGACAAATGAAGAAATCGCATAAGCCACAAACGATTTCTTCACAAACGATTCGAAAACAAGCGCCGCGCACGTGGCGTACTAC
>JABFOV010006205.1:0-10956 GCA_022817685.1 Aradophagus sp. ZL-2020
CGCGGAGCTTCGAGTGATCAAAGAGCATGTGGTATGTGGGTATATATCAAGAGGTTATTAAAATAAATGTAATAACACTTATTAATCTCAAATTTATAAATATCCATTTTTTTTTTTAACTATATTTTAATTTTTAAACTCTTATTTTTACAATTTGATTTTTAATGCCAGAAAAATAAAATTTTTTTTTTTATTTTTTTTTTTTAATATTTTTTTTTTTTTTTTTTTTTTTATTTTTTTTTTTTTTTTTTTTTTTTTTTTTTTTTTTTTTTTTTTGTATTTTAGCCGTGCTTCATTACCGAAAACTATTTATTTACCATTACTGGAATAATTTTCCAATACGAAGGAAAATAAATAAACCGGAATGGATTGTCGATTAAAGTTGAAGTGGTCCGGGCCGAGGGTACGAGTGTGCGTTTGAATCGATAATTCGATTATCATGGAGCATTCAATGATACACTTGAACAGTTAATTAAAGTGATGGGAAAATATCGCAAGATTTATATAAAATAAAACAGGCAAACAACGACGTTTCGTCGAAAAACCCAATCCGCGAGCCACGTGTAACGACATTTTCTAACGCTATCAGTATCGTCATTTATAAGTGAAAATCCTTTAACGCGACCGCTTTTTAATGTGCAGCGGCATCAAATGTTTTTTCTACGAGTTATTGTTTCGCTTTGAAAGCAAAACTGGTGGTGAGAAACAAGCGTTAATTCGCACATGCATAAGTTCGTTTAAAAGCGATATATAAAATAAACTTGATGATTAAGTTGAATAAATTGAAACGGAAGTGGGACAAATATTGTTTAACTTAGATTTTAATATTTATAAGAGTTTGCAGTGTATTGAGAACGAATTTCTTGGTCCATTTGTTGATGACGAACCATTTTAGGTTAAATGACTAAACTTTGCAGATGGTCCACTTTATCCGCTAGAAACATTTAATCAAATTTAATCCAATCAGTTTCATTAATTTACAAAAAAGCAATGCTGCTGTTTTATGACCGCGCCCACATCGATTGATGATAAAACGTTGGCGAGATGTCAATTCTAAATTGCTTTGTTGACCTCCAGACAAATTCGATCGGATGTCATAACCCGCCAATCGGAGTTACCTAAATGCCATTGCGGCTTATACGAGTTGACATTCCTTAATCGTGTTCTCAGTTCGTGCGTTCATTGCGAGTGCATTGCTCATGCAACGTATCTGCATAGAAACATAATTTTCGAATAAGGTTTCCTTTTGATTTTTATCAAAACTAATACTTTTTGAAATAATTCGTCTTACATAAAGATCAAAAATTGAATACAATGAATGAAACATATGACAATGAACAGAATTTCGTATAACTGTCTACGACATCATATTGTAAGCAACTTTTTTTAATAGAATTGCCAGATATTCACTTTTGTCCAATAAAAACGCTGTGAATTTTATAATTCATATTTTACAAGATCAATATTTCGTGTGTGTGTTTTTTTAATCAATTTTAAAACAATTGGAATGGATTTTGCTCCTCATCGAAGTCGCCATTATTTTAATCGAAATTCAAGTAAAATATTTGTTAACAATTTTAACTTTGATTATTTTAGAGGAAGCTAACGAAAATCAAGACATAGAGTTCAAACGATCCAACGTCGCCATAATCGTATAGTGCTCGCGCAACGCGCGATCAATATCGTTTCGCGGGTTACACAATGCGAATGAAAATAAAGTTGAAATCTGTTAGTTTGCTACGCCAAAAGCCACGCACTGGCATTATTATTCATTTGTTGTTAAAACGGCTACGTTTTGCTTTGAAACGTGCGCTTTTGTTCACTTGCCTGTTCCGTTGATAGAACGCTGCTCATTTTAAGTAGTGTAACAAATTCATATAATTTAACGACGAACTGAATCGAATCCAATAACCAATGCGCTTGACTCGTATTTCACGTTTTTCATCCTTTCGAAGCTGTTTTTTGCTCGTGGGTCATTCAATAATTCATGAATTATTCAGTTTCACAATGAGAGATTGATGTGTGTGAAAACTGCAATCACAGGTGATAAGTAAACAATGTCTTTC
This sequence comes from Aradophagus sp. ZL-2020, assembly GCA_022817685.1. Classification (NCBI taxonomy): domain Eukaryota; kingdom Metazoa; phylum Arthropoda; class Insecta; order Hymenoptera; family Scelionidae; genus Aradophagus; species Aradophagus sp. ZL-2020. The sequence continues at coordinate 2,067 of JABFOV010006205.1, forward strand.
ATGAATTTTCAGTTTTTGCCGCCATTCCATTACGAATTTTAATGGAGATTTTAAAACTTCAGTTCGGAAAATAATCGCATTTAAATACGCACTTAAAACATCATCATTCGCGAAAACGCGATATCGTACATGTTTTCCTCGTGTAACTGCCTTATCTTTTGCCTCGAGGCTCTGTGAATATAATCAAATAGACTCTTTCATTTCGACTCAATTTTCGAGGCGAATAATTTTGAAAGGTTACGTATCAGCATTAAAAATAACTTTATAAACATTGGCTTTTTTTCCGCATCAAAAACAAATCAATCCACAAAGACATTTTTTAAACCACGCGAAGATCGTAAAAAAGGATTCTTTCAATTTGTGCAAATAAAACAATTCTTATCTAGGTCAATAATTTACAACTTAGATCTAATAAAGATACAATTTAATCTTAAATTAACGTCAATTTTTTTACGAAATGATTTGCAAAATGCCTCCATTCTCTCAAAAGTCACGAATAGCTTAGGCCAAAATTATTTCCAAAAGTAGCGGAAGTAGGGGATGGGTGAAGCAAAACAATGAAGTTCGCTACATTTGAGAATAAATACTCGTGATATATGAGAGCTTTGTTACATTTGCGAAAATTGAGTTTATATATGGAGTTGAAGTTTCCAACATTTATTAATAAAGGAAAATTAATTACATATAATTTAATGACATATATTGTAATCAAAAATAAAAAAATTATATTCTTGGACATTGAAATATCCCAGCTTCTTCTTGTAAAATTATTAAAAAAAAAATTATTATTTGTATGAAAAAAGCACATCATATTTTATTTTGATTTACTAACAAACGTTGGAAATTTCAAGAACATGTTTATATTTGATTATTGTTTATTATTCACAATTATTAAACAATATCAATTTTACATATTTGCCACGTCCCTTTCACCGTAGGTTTTCCCTTCATATCGTTTCATTGAAAATTTTCTTTCGATTACAATCCCACATCTTATTATGTCCCACTGTCCATTATTTCGACGCTTATAAGTCTTTGAATTCCAGAATAACGGTAGGATCTACGAAATTACTTTCGAGGGTGGGATTCGAATTGGATTAATGAAATCGTGTTTCGTCAAGCAAAGAGCATATCGTAAATTGTCATGAAGGAACGTAACCCGCCTATATCAACTTGGGCAATCTACATTCATAAACCAGTATCCCCGTACCTATTTTCGTTCATTGCAATTGGGATACTTTGCTTGACTGAGTCAAGACACATTTCAAAGCTCGAGCTCAACGGTGATTCTTACTAATCCAAGTATCCGTAACGTTAAGCTCAGACACGGGGTTAAAGTGACCTATTGTCAGTACAGCAATATTTTTTTTGTTAATATTGATAACATTGTTCGTGTAACGTTATTGTGTTGTTAAAGGATTGAAAAACAATGAAAATATAGAAAAAAAATTGTAAATGAATAAAAAGATAGGTTTAAAAGGATGGAAAAGGAGATGTACAAATAATTGAATCAACTGAATAATGAATTGTTAGAAAGTGAAATAACGAATGAGTAAACTGAAAAGAAAAATAATGTCATATTTGTGAACATTATGTTCCTTTTTTATGAGATAACAGAAGATATTTGAAGAACGGACGAAAAAATTGAACGTACTGCGCCAGTCGTACCAGCCCTATTCTTATTTACCGTAATACTCTTTCCGCGGTTTCCCATACACCGAGCAACCCATTTCTGAAGCCGCTTGATTTGGTTTACCGTTCCTTCCGCAACTGACGTAGTCGCAGCATCTAAGAGAGATTCAAAACGTTTTGGCATACAGGACGTTTCGATAAATGAAATTAAAATACTTTGACCGAATTCAAGAGCCCAGTTTTCACGTATTACACTTAGGGGAGAACCTACAGGAAGTCGAAGTTTGAATTCTCAATTTTCCCGCCAAAAGTGTTTTTACATCCAATTGTTTCCTTTTTCAAATAAACCGGATATTTTAATGGGAAGCATAAAATTCTAGAATTCAATCGCGATATTACGACGAATGTGAATCCAGTGCAGAACGTAAAAGTTTTACGAAATCTTACTTTGCGTTTTTGGTCAGTGAGTCATAATCTCGCGTATAAAAAAGTGAAGTAACATTTCGACGAAACGTTGCAATTTTCAATTAGATTAAAGGTGTTGACATACAATAACAAAATTTTATGCTTCTTGGTTTTTCATCAACCATTTGATTTGCTCAAATAATCGAATAAATATCACAACGTTGATAATGCAGGGCTCGAGTGTTATTTGCCCTTCTATTAACTTTTCCACTTTTTTTAATTAAAGCATAACAAAAATTTTGTCATTACAAAAAACGTAACTCGGCTAAAATGGTATGCATGTAACGGAAGTTACATTTTTCATTACACTTCGCGCTTCCCTATCATATTCCATTCAGCGATAAAAAACAAAACTTCGTATTCACGAAATAATAAATGACCTTCGAACTGCCGTTGAGGGTTAAACGTTCAGATTCGTGGCGTGAAATCCACTCATTTATCTCCTACAGTGCACATCATGATAAAAAAAAAAGAAAAAAAATCAATGCCTATCTGCGGCGAAAAAGATTAACCAAGCTGCAAAATGAAGTTCGCTTCGGTTTGATTCGAGTCATCCACTTGTTCTGGTTGTCGACTGCTCGACGAGGTATTGTCTTGATTCGCAAGCGGCTTGTTAATTTCACGGAATTGGTGTCTTAAACAGGTTGTTCAAATTACGGCGGTAGTTCATGCATACGCAAAATAATCCACATAGCCACGACAACAGAAGTCAACTTTCCATTTTCCCCTGTGGCGCACAGTACGCCGGCAAGCGTTGTACGAATAATGGCTCTCGTGGATTTTAAGTAGCACACACCCAGTGAACATCATCCTGCTATAATCCAGCCGTGTGGCGGACGCATAGATTGGCCACTGAATCTCGCAGGTTAAATAATATGGCGGACATTAACGCGGCATTCACCGTTGACATTTATCGCGGCTTCTTTCTCCTCGTCTATTCGCAGTCGATTTTCAAATTCCATTTCACTGGCAAAATGTCCGCCGCGTTTGCCAAACATTATTTTTGGCGTAAACATTGACCCGCGTTGTCGCGCCAATATTTAACGCAAATTATTTATTCTCTTTGTCTATTCATATTTCGCCTGAACGGTAGGCGGTATTAAAAAAAGACGAGCGGATGTCTGTAGTCGTTGGTTATTTAATATCATTCATTTTTATTGTTCTAATTTCTTTACTGTTGTGTCATAGATCCGATTAAATGTCTAAATAATATTGAAATATTGTTGTATTAAAAAATAGATGACAATGAATACATTTAAACGTCTGCACGTGGTCGTTAATTTAATGTAAATTGATTGTCAAGTGAAATTAGTCACGAATTAGGACATAAATGTGTGTATTATATTTTAAATGTGTTGGAAGAAATCTTATCGTAGAAAAACTGTACTCATATTATGAGACAAATACAATTGAAAAATTACTGCGTTCCATACCATTATGGTCAAGAAATCGGAATTTCGCTAATAAACATAGTGAAATTGACTTTATTTTGAACTGAATTGTTTCTCAACCTGCATATTTTAATTCAACGGCATTTTTGCTCGTTTACTAAATAATGGTCAAATTATAATAATTGTTCCCAAGTCTTCTTCTTTCGTATACAAATGGATGTTCACTCATCAGAAATGTATGTTCATATGTTCTGTGACTCTTAGAAATGTGCAAAGGACTCTCGAATATCTTTCACGTGGAATGAGATGTATTTTTCAAAGCTCGAAAAGGGGTTGAATTATGCTTTACGAGGGCGCAATTTATTACGAAACGTGGAGAAGCGAGTTTTGCGGACGCAACGAATCGTATTTGCTCTATTTCATCGGGGTTGATGTTACTTGCCTAGTCGTATTAGTGCAAAGACTAATCAACAAAAAAAGCACATCGCCGCATTTTACTAAACTCGAGACTTTCAATATACTACCTTTTAGCGAGTCCCAAAAGCGCGGGCAAAACGCTCGCGGAAGTCAAAAGTTTCGCTCGATCTTTCGGTTCTGAAAATTTTATTTCCACTAAACAATTTAAAATTTTTCTAAGAACCAATAAAAAAGGGATTACATTTATTTGATCATAAAACGGATTTATGAAGTTTGGTCGTTGGAAAGTAGGTCGGGGCGCTATGTTTTTTTAAATAATGTTTTTTTTCTTCACGCGCGTGACCTTCTGCAAAACGCTAACGATGTTTATTATACTTCAACAATGGTTTTCCACTTGGACTTGCATTGAGAACTTTTCAGCTTTATTTTGTGTTAAGCGAAGATTTTTCGCGAATTAAATTTCTCATGAGAGCAAAACTGAGGCTTAATATTGAAATAATTAGTACGTAACAGCAGTATGACGTTTTTGCTGGGAAATATTTATGCTTGTTTTTTCTCTTGTCGACTCTAAAGACAAAATTCCAAACTGGAGTAATAACTGGAATAGTGATTTAATTAATAATTAAAGGTTACGTGTTGTACGTTGACAGAAATCTACAATAATTTATGAAGGGATAAAGGGCAAGTCATTTTTTGTTTTTTTTTTTTACAGAATATCGTACTGTATTTAGAGAAGTTGCTGATCCGAATTTGAATGTTAACAAATTCGTCGTAATTTGTCAACTAATTTTCTCAAACATTAATAACGGGCGAAAATGCACGTGGAAACCGTTCCAAACGCGAGAAACGTATTTCACTTGCAGTAATGAGGAGTAGAAAACTGAATAAAAGCGACCCGGTCAGTCCAAGTGGTTTAAAAGCGCAGATTAATGATACGCGTAAACCGATTCATTTATCAGCGAAGAAGACAGCGGCAATTTCTCGCAGCAGGATTGCTGTCGGAAAGGAAAAAGCTTTTGAAAAAGCGTGCAATCACCTCTTTACGTAAGAGTGAGAAGGATTGCGAAATTATTTTATATAAATCTTTGCACTTCAAAGGCACTAGTCTTCTGCAATTTGTACATTGCACGAGTGCAATTGTAAAGCAATTCAAGAATCGCCTTCATTATTTCAAAACGTTACCTTCGACGCATTTTTCACGTGTTTGCACGATTATGCGCTCGTTTAGAACGCCGGTTTTTTTATGTACAAGAAAATATTCCAATTATCTTGGTCCTGTCATTTGAAGTATTTGTACCTTGAAACTATTGCCTCGCAAGTTTTTTGTGTTATTACGAGAGGAAAGTTTACTTTGGTTCGTCCAAAAGTCAATTGACTCTACACGGAAATAAATAATTGAAAAAGAAAAGTTTAGGCTTTGGTATTAGTTTGCGACCGTAGCATCATGTAGCCGAATCCGATATTTTTCAGTTGAAACGTTCACAATTTTAGAGGTCAATAAAATAAAAATGATCGTTCGGGAAATGAAATATTAAAAAAAAGTCGAGTATTGTGTGGATGATTTCACAATTATTTTCAAATACAGTGTCCGCGAATTTTCGCAAACAATCAAACGCACGGGGGAAAACTGTAATTGAAACAAGAACAGATTCATTTTAGGACGCCGAATGTTAAAACGAAAATCTACCCTTTGTTCAAATAATTTGAAGTCAATTATTCGATGTTTAAAAAATGCTTTTCAATGCGCGCTGTAACCTTTTCAGTTTGACAAGGCTTTGTGAAAGTGACAAATAGCATTTTGAAATTTCAAAAAATATTCGACAAACTCGAACAAGTAAAAGCGTCGCTCGATAACTGCAAATTTAATTACATTCAACAAAATTTTTCGGAAGTGAAAAATTACACGAAAATCAAATTAATGAAGTATGAAAGCTGTCACGATTTTTCAACAAGTTCAACTACAAATTGGTGATTGTCAAATGTCGCTAATATTATCGATGAATTATTTCAATTATTAACGTTACTTTATGTTATCATGATAAACTGAAAAAAAAAAAAAAATGACACAAACGTATACAAAGTGGTTTTTACGATGCACAAGAGTAATCGCGCTTGATATTTACACGGTCATTTTTCTAAATAAAGATAAGTGTCACTTGCAGAAATAATGATGATCAATGTCAGTCTGGGTTGTCATCGTGGCGAGGGCAACTTCATTTTGCGCTGCGTGAAATGCAACGCCGTGCTCGCTGCATTTTTTCAATGCCACCTTTATTCGCGTTAAGACAAACTCGCGTTCTTTTTGCGAATTCCCGGCTATTTTATGTTCCATTTCCGCGCCAAAAATGGACAAAAAAGTGACTAATTTAATAACGAATTCGCGGAAAAGAAAGCATTAATGCATATTTATGATGGAAATGAGCGAATAATCATCGCGCCGACGCGGCCAATTGACGCATTCCCTTTTGCGCAATTAACGGGCAAGAGCTGCTCAGCAGGTCAGTCGAATCGTCATTTCAAAATTTAATAACAGATACTGCAAGACGTGTAATCTTACTCAAGGCAACTTAAAGGAGACTTGGTATAGTTAGAGTGCGCACCCGAAACGAATGGAATTTCGCTCTAATTTCGTTTACGTTGCGTCGCTGGGAAAAGGATGAAGTTGAAAAAATATGTGGCAGACAAGATAATGTAATAGCTGATTTAATCGCAAATGTTTGTGGCGTTTAACAAGCGAAAATTCGTCAAAAAAGCTTCGGAATAGGGCGGTCGAACTACGTTTAAGACGATTAATAGTTTTGAAGTTAATACTTGAGAATTTATGGTGACACTTGATTTCGCACATTGTCCAACCGATGGTATCAGAAATGTCAAAGTTTTTGATTGCAGTCTAATTGAACTTGATGTCGCCAGCGGGGATGCACTGTAAATGTTTAACAGCAGTGTTAATGAACAATTAATTACAGTTGAAGATTGATCCAAGTTGAATAGTAAAGAAAATTGGTTCATTTTGGATTCTCGGATTGAACTAATGTAAATGCATTTATATAAAACCGAAATAATCAAAGCTTTAAGCTTTCGAAAGTTTGAAGCAGCGGAAACATAAATACTGTTAAAATAAAGCCCATATAGAATCTTGAGTAGGAATTTGACACTGGAACTTGCTGAGGAACTCATTCGTCATCACGAGGTTCATTTTGAAAATGTATGGTACACGTGCGTCCATTCGTCAGAATATACAACAGATATCGTAGCATTATTAGCTCGATCGGGACTCGACCGAACGTCAACAATCACACCAAATACCAAATTTAGTGTCAGCCTGGCGATCGCATGACGATTCTGCAGTGATGTTAGGCACGCGACCGATAATTCGGAATGCCAGCATGTCATTTATAAAAATGATCAATGAACAAGATAATCGTCATTTAATGATTGCGGAAGCAGCATCAACGAAATCCTATAGACCAACGATAACCGTTCGCCATTCCCGCAGGCGACTTATAAAAGCTGCCCGTTAATCGATAATCCACTCGTCAGCGCCACCGCCAACGCCAAGACGAGCAGTTGATCAGTTTTATTCTGGGCGGGGTTCGAACTTGTGTACTTGTCACGAGATGCTAATGAGTTTTTTTGAAGGAGAATATCAATTGCGATTGTTGCAAATAACTGTATTGTAATTTCAAAGCTGGACCTGTAAGAAAGAACATTTCAAAATATGAAAAAAAAAACTTTGAACGGAGAATCACACAGAATTAAATGAAGTAACCAACGTAGATTCGAATATTATTTTCCTAGTTACTATTACAATCAAAATGAACTAAAACATTAAACAAATGCTTTCAAGTATCTGCATTCGAACTTCACGGCTATGCTGCTATTCCCAGCAAAATATCTTATTAATAATACAGATTCGGATAAGGAAGACGCATCGTTAATTTGCGGGTTGGAAAATGACTGGACGGCTGATGAAGCGATAATCACATAAACCCTAGGTTTAAATAATAAATGAGACCAAGGCGTTCGGTTCTTCGATGAATAATCTCACCTTAGGGTATTGAATATTTCATGAATTCTGCTAATTGTCTTCAGACGTACAAGTTAACAATGGGATAAATCAATGATAGGTGTCAATGGTTCGGCTAGTGGCCGAGATTTAACTGTCCATCGGTAATTATCTATAGTGGCCGGAGCATACGACGCTTAGATACTGATACTGACGCCCATGGTTCAATAAGAACGACGCGGCAGAAGCACTTACGGTCGGCGAAATTCGCTTCTTTTTTGCAGGTGCAATGTGTTATCAATTTCCTCACGCTTGGAATTAACAAAACCTTGACATAGAGAATAAACCGACATTCGTAATAAAAAATACAACAAGGAATGGATCCAGGTAATACAAAAGGCGGCCGCAATTTTTAATTTTATGCCGCCCACAAATTGCACGAAAATGAGTCTGAAAAACGATCTTCAGCGATTTTGAGTTACGTGATTTTTAATGCGCGCCTCACATGGCTTCCTTTAAAAATGATTCAAGTACCGGACGTTAGTTTCGCTTGACTCGCTCTACTTTATTGCCCCGGAAATTCAGTTGCAAGTGATAGGCATAATTTTTCATTAAAAATTCTTTTTCATTGCTTTTTTTCATTAATTCTTATTTCAATTCGTTTGTTAAATCTTGAAAGACGTAGACGATTGGAAACGGTTATGCATATTAAAGCCATTTATTTCGAAGTGAACGTCCTTTTTTATCCAAAACGTGGTTAAGGTTGCAGTAAACAAGTTTAGTTGTAATTAAATGACGATAACTGTCAAGCGACAATTTTACGGCACACGTAAAAAGACGTCACTTCCGATGGCCCTTCGAGCGAGCCCGCAAACTACCCTTCAATAGCCGCTGAGTCTAAATCAAGTCTACGCGTGTTCGTTCCTCCCTCTTTCTTTTTCCTTTTTTACGACGTTGTTATATCGGGGATGCTCTAAAC
>JABFOV010006206.1:0-10985 GCA_022817685.1 Aradophagus sp. ZL-2020
AGATATATATATATATATATATATATATATTTGTCACAGTTAGAAAACTCAGAAGTGTATTTTTTGTGATTTGATTATTATTTGAATTTACGATTGTGATTAATCAAACTTCGATGTTTTGTAAATGCACTATAAATATTGTAGGTTTGTATGCAGGTGACATTACGTAATGGTGATCAGAGTTTCAGTTTTCAGAGCGGATGGTAGATTTTCGAAGGTTTTTGCTGAAACAAAATGTAGGAATGTTGAAATGATTCAACTGGAATATGTTGAGTTATTTTTTGACAATTTATATCAATACATGGAACTAATATTGTGACTATTATTTTTAAGAAATTTAATATATCATTAGACAGAGAATCTTTATTACTTAATGATTTTTAGTTGAAGACAGACAAAAATTTTCTTGATAGCTTGATAGCTTAATAATATAAACGTCAGTAGTATAAACGTTTGGTTTCAGCAAATTACATTTTGAAATGATTACGTTGCGTGTAAACAACGTTATTTGTTGATTTATTATGTAATAATTAATTAAAAAACGAACCTATATGATACTCATTGTGGCCGTATCCTACATAAACGTGCCATAAAGAAGCAACGATTGAATACAGTTGATTATTTTTGAAGTAATTTGTTACCAATTCTTTTTCTGTTGAATTAAAAGAAATAAGTACATTTCGTAATCATAAAATGGTAAAAAAAAAGAAAAAAAATCAGTTACTGCTACAAAGTACCAAGGACCAATAATAACATTTTTATTTCCTACATGTACTTTTTCTCTTAAAATGTAACATATTACACTTTATTAAAAATTGTTTAATCCTTCTTATTACAGTTTAAAAATAACAGTAATAAAACCTGTAATTTTTATTGGCAAAATGAGATGGCACACTGTTTATAATAATCGCTGGTATTTTCAAACAGAAAACCATATAATTCGACAAATAATATTAGGTTGTTACATAAGGTTAGTTCTTATACATTTGTTCTTATCTTATTATTTTAAATTATATTTTCTTTATGATGCATTATCGATTATACTGTCAAATACATTTTGAACTCCTTAATATCTAATTTTTCTGTTACTTTGAGTTCTTAATGCTAATAAATGTATTTATTTTATTTCAATTTTCGTATCATTGTTAAAACCTAACTTATTGTTAGTATTACGTATTTATTTCTATACTGTATGTTTCATGTCAGAAAAAAAAGTATCAATAATTTTTATTTAAAAATTCGTCAATTTTTGACAATGTTCTGACTTTCAATGGTGGCAAAAGTCAATTACATAAAATAAAATTGAAAAGTAAAATAAAATGAATAATTATAATTAAACATTTCCTACACGTTGTGGACGCAATACAGATGTATACAAAATTTGTACGGATTAGTGATCGAATAAACAGTCGGTCGAAAAAATAATTGGTTCAGTTGAATGCCACGAAATGACAAACTTACACAAGTTGAACTTGTCATGTTACACGCATCCTTTTTTTAATTGTATTTATTAAATCTAGTATATTAATTAAGAGAATATTGTTCGATGTGAAAATGAAATGAAGATGTTATTTCATTGACGAGAGGTGACACTCATCCAACAATCACAAAGTCCTTTTATCATTTTCACAATGCCTAGTTAACTTTAAAGGCAGTTTAGTGGGTGGACAATAATAGGAAAAAAAGCCCAATAAGTTCTCAATATCACGAATGAGAGACCAATCTTAAAATGTAGAGGGAGAACAAAGATGACAAGCAAAACGCAATGATTGTTACTAATAAGGCGACACAACTAGTAATACCAAGTTATTGATTTAAGATTGAGCCACCTATACATATTGTATAGAATAACGAGTAATCATTTTCATCAGTGACAAATACCTTGGGACATGAAATGGGCAACGTCTGCGCGCGTTGTGCTCACGTTTGCCTTTATCAGTATTGACCTTGTAGCGGGCCCGAGGAATTTCTTTCTTTTCAATTCATAGATGAAAACTGTTTGCGTGTGAAATCGGCATAAAATTCAGGTGACATTTTTATTAATGAATGTGACTATGAAATGAAAATTCAAACAATGCATTACATATAAAATAACATTTTTCTTCTTATGACAGATCCTATTTAAGAAATAATTACACCTTTCTTAAAAAACGTTTATTTTGTTTCAGAAACGATGTCCAAGATTTGTAAGAATCTTCAGTACAAGTATCTCTGTTGAAATGTAATCGAAATAATTTCCTCGGACCGTTGGCCCACGATTGTATCTGTTATCATGTTTGCCTTTTTAATGCTACATGTTATTGTAATCTTAAAGTAGTCGATTAGTGAAGTACATGAACATTCATATCGAAATGAAAGCATCAGTCGAGTCTAAATGTTAATGCATCGGTGAGAGAATTGAGAACAAACGAAGAAGAATATACGTATATCACTTACAAAAGACTAAAGGTGCGATGATACAAGGAGCAAATAAATGATATATATATAAATATATAAATAATGAAATAACAAATAAACAGATATAAATCATTTTGACTAACAGTTATTGTAGACATTGCTGACGTGTCCTACGAATGTTGCGCGAAATCTTGCGAATTAAACGGGACGAAATGAGGCGAATGTTGGCGTTCCTATTTTTCAACGTTGTAATTCCGTGTACGAGTTGCGTGACTGACATGACTAAAAACACTTAGTGTTGAATATGTGCTTTTAATGTAATGATGATGCAGTGATTATCGTCCACCCTAGTTTAAGTGTCAAGCTCATTGGTCCGAGACATTTCATCCTACGAATCAAGCGATATGTATTTCGACATAGACAATTGTTTTCTCTTTATGTAATATTTTTGAACTTTATAATTTTTGCAAAATTTTTTAAATATACTGTACATTTTAAATTCACAGAAAGTTTTCTTTAACTGAAACTGAAATCAATTGTTGTTACAAAAGTAAAGTATTTTCTATTTGAATTCGCAACTGAATCAATACATGTTATCGATTCGCAAGAGAAATGTTCTTCCAATCACCATGATACTTTTGCTAGGGCTTATTGTTATTATTGTTTCGATTTGTCGCGAGTTTTTCTTATTTCTTTTTCTTTAAATAGTTCGTCTTCTAGTCAATGGCGAGAGCATAATTCTAAGCATATATATGAGCGAATGGCAATACCGTTACCTCATATTCTGAACGACTTGTGAGACAATTTTCTGACAACGAATATCAAGATTTTTTCTAGATGAAAAAAAATTGTTATTCACTCGAAATCCGAGCAAAGAAGATTCCTTTGGAATCGTTTGAATTAATACACTGAGAAAAAAACTTACAAAAATGATATTTTTTCTAGCAAATTTGGGATATATTTTCCTGGCAATAATAATAATAATAAAAAATTCAGAGATAGTAAATACTATTATACATAACGATGAAATGTTTTTAGCAATTAATAATTATTATCCACTCATAAGTACATTTTATTATCTTTTAATAACGACTTTTGAATTTGAAACAAGTGAATCCCAACTTTAGTAGAAAAATATAATATTATACACTTTTCTCAGTGGAGTTTGTGAATTTAATTGGTTTGAAGTGAATTTTCATGGCAGTTTTTGGGAAACGTTCAAATTGATCCAAACATTCGAATAAACTTTTAAACTTTTAAACTTGACTAACTAAGTAAAGGATAATTAGAATATGAAAAAGTGATGTACATAATAAATTCCAAAAAATCGAATGTAAGCTAACTCTTACTTAATTAAGAAACTTTTTCGACGTTTGCCGACTAATTGACAATTGAATTGACAATTAAATTTACTTTTATCGTGCGCAAAAGAAAAGAAAAGGGAAAAAAACGAAAAAACGTTTGATAGGAATCGAGTTTTCATTGAAGGCCAGAATATTTTCAGAGTAATCGACAGATATTTTCAGAGTATGAAAAATTTATTGTTTTCATTTTCACAGTTTATAAGAATATTTTAATCACTCGTTGATGTTCAAAGATTAATTACTTTTGTAAATTGTTGAATAGGATATTTTTAAGCAAAATTCTTGACTGTATTTAATGCATGCTTTGAGTTACCGTAATTGTTGAACTTAGATGATTGTAATGAACACTACGTTTTACATGACGCTACACAATACTGATGGACCTTTCTCGTATGACTGGAAATATACGTTGCAAATCTTACCTGTTTAAAATCGAGCGTTCAAACGACAAATATGCAAATTATATTTATACTTATTCTTCCAGTGAACTTCGCGAATGCAAAATGGAAATTCTAAATTTTCAATTTTCACGTTCAGTTGTTGCAAGAACTTTAACGGCTGTTCGCAGTCTCCATTCCAATGTATGTATTTTTCTTACTATTATTGTAGTTATATTGATACACGTCATTATCAAATTCAAACTCAGGCTAATGATTATGATTATAATAATAACGATTATTATAATAATATATACAAAAGGAGCGAAACAAAGAAGCCATTCGCTGAAACAAAAATAAGAAAACAAAAATTCCCATTAGTTGTAGACGAGTTTTGTTATGACAGAAGACCACAGTTGTGATACGCATCCGTATCACACTTTTTGAGTTGTCACGGAGTCAAAAGAACAATTCGATAAAGTGACGCGCAATGTGATGTACAAAATTACCACCGACTAGTGGACAATTTTTTTGACAAAAAATTCGAGTCGCAATTCGCCATTCAAACGTGCATTGTAACACGAAAAGTTACAGTCATTCATTGTTATCGACGTTACACGATAACATATAAATATATACATAAAATATATATAATTATATATGAATATAATTATATATAGCATAAACAAGATGTGTTGTTATCAATAATGTACAGGTGTAAAGGTCTAAACAAAGTAAACGATCCGTTAGTTCGAAGTGCTCATTTCCATGGGTTGATGGATATTTGTGTAACACCGACGTTTTGAAACGGTATTCAAGTTAATATAAAATAAGCATAGAGAGGAGGCGTACGTTCCTCGACAGAATTTGATACCGCAAGCCTTCAAGAATGCCTATAATGATAAAAAAAAGAAAAAAAATTAGATTATTTCACTGGCATCATCGTGACTATACCTGCGAATGATTATTGTATTACATTTTCGATACAACTGACTGTTGCACGCATCGGCTGATTTCACGCGGACACGAGTTTAGGTTTTATAACGCTACGATGGTATGATATACGTACGTTGGTTGTAATCGAGTTGTCATGTAACTTCATTACCTTTAATAGTTTGATTAGCACCCTGGTGTTTCGTCCTAGACTTACGCTGAGAAAAGGTCTTGCTAGCTAGCTGGCTATATAAAATTGCTAGCAAATGTACAAGATTTTTTTTTTATTTAAATTCGGTCCATTTAGTTGCCCTGACTGAACGGTTCAGAAAAATTGATGTCGTAAAAGATACTGCTAGTCAGAAATGAAAATTGAAAAAAATAAAATTGATTGGGTGAGTTTGTTGTTTAACTGAACATAAAGTAGGTAATTTTTAATTTTTAAATAACAGTTACAATTTTTATTATTCATTTTTTCGTATAAATTGTACAAAATTGAATAACAATTTAATTTTGCTTAAACTTAATTATAATTAAGTGTAAAAATTATTATTAAACAGTGTTGAGCTAATTATTAAATAACAGTTACTTGAATATATATTTCAAATACTCAAGTAATTGTTAATTATTGATTAGCTTAACGCTATTATTAATTAGTGTAATTTTTATTTTTAGTTCTTTTAGATATATATATATATTTATAATTAACAAACAACTATTAATTTTGTAATATTTACTTTTGTATTTATTATACAACTCATTGTGTTGATACTCATTCGATATTTCATAATAATAAAAAAAAAAAGATTTAAATAATATAATCGAATCTCCATTTATGAAAATATGATTATTTTGTTTCTATTTTATTAAATTAATTTAATGTTCATTATTTTAAATTTCCCGCTATATTAGTAAGCATAAAAGGAACACAACACGATTGTTTAATTTCACATTATCTCTGTTTTATTTACATTATAAATAATTTTATACTTCTAATTTGAATTACAATATTTTAAATTTGTGCAAATTATAATTATGTAAATTTTTCAATGTTTTATAAAAGTTTTCTTTTCAAAATAGATTGAAGTCGTCAAAAATAAACAAGACGCTAGAATGTAAACATTCAAAGCAAAAGCTTTTTCTAATTATAATGTTTACATTTAAACGTAACAATAAAGACAATACAGTGTTTATAAACATACATCTTTTATTGGTTGATATATACTTTCGTTATTTTAATATAAAAGTTAAAATAACACAGTTAATAAATGGCGTGGAAGAAAAAAATAAATAAATGGCATCATCGGTATTGGGAAGGTTAGTTAGTATAGGTTGCGTCTTCGAGCGGGAACATATTTTTTTAATAATAAAGAACAAACAATTTAATCTACGTAAGTGCATCTTTTATTATCAGATGATAATTAGAGTTTTTTAACAGAAACATTATTCTCTAATAAAAAAAGACACACTTATGTGAACTGTATTTTCTATATTTTTTTTATTAGAGTGTGTTTTTGTTGGTGTCTTTGAGAAACATTCAAAGAAACTATTAATAAAGGACACACTTATGTAGGCTACATTGTCTGTCCTCCATTAATATAATCACTGAATGTTTCTCGAAGACGCCATGTTTGAATATGCTAAATGTTTTCCTTCGAACTCGCCAACTTAATCGGATAGGAATTTAATATTATTGTCTTTTTTTATTGTATGACCAAAAAAAAAGACAACAATATATTAATTTCCTATCGACCATGTTTAAACATAATGCGTAATAGCCTTCCAAAAATATTTTGTATTGAAAAAAAAAAAAAAAAAAGAAAAAACAATTTAGTTACACACGTGCATCCTTTTTCAATACGAAAATGATTACAATCGAAAACGTTAATAGTGAATATTTACATATATATTTATATTTATACAGTTCTTTTATTGCATAACGGAAGTGAACTTGACTCACGCAGTCATATTGACTGAGAAGTCAGTTACTTGCAGTCCGTTCAGTCACAAGGGTCTGAATGTTCACGGGTAGAATCTGTAGATGTCGCCGTCCTCTATATAAGTACGTACGTTGCGGCGCAGCTACGCATTCTATCGCTGGCCTTTCATGGAGGAGGTTGCGCGCTTCGATTGAACCAGTTCAAGTCTCCTAAAATATAAGGTAATTCTTATTTCTCAGTGTACAGTTCTATTTCGATTCTCAATTACCGGGTCGGTAAAAGATAAAACAATTTATTTACTTTTTTATTTAATTGTAGTTCTAAAAATTTAGAATTTTCGAATTTTCGTTGCGTTTAGAACTTTTTTTTCAAGGATTAGTATAAATCAACATTTTTTAAAACATAAGGACATGAAAATAATGCGTAGAAGTGATTTTATGAAACTTTTGTTTGGTTTTTTGATCATTATGTTTGAAATATTCTTTTGACTTTGAGTTATAGTATATTTCTGCCGAGGCCGCCACCGGCGCCCAATACTTTGTTATTTATAATTTCGGGAGTGATTGCGCATCGGTATTTTCGATTGAACGTCGTTATTGTTGATAACCAAAGGAAAAAAGGACGAAGTAGTAAAAATAATGGAAACTTGTGTTTTTAATAAAGCGTACTTTTTTTTATTATTATTACGTTGATTATATTTTTGTTTATACGATTTGAAATGAGCTATTCGAGTTGAACAGCGATACAAATACGAAAGTTAAACTTAACGGATGTTTCCATTATTTTTTTTCTCTGTAAAATATAGTAATTATTTATTTGTCTCAATTACGATTGCAAAGGAGAGGGGCGGGGGGGCTAGCTAGCTCGAAAAACCTCCTTTTTTTCTTGTATATGTGTTTTTGGTTGTAGGTGTTTTTGGCGGGCGTCACAATAACGCGAACTTTTTAATTTAAAATAAATTAAAAATTCAAATTTTTTCTACTTACTGCAATATGTTTTTTTTTTTTTTTTTAATTTATTTATATACAAGAAAGTGTTCAAAATTGACTGACCGGTATAAGATATTTAACACTAGCTAGCTGATCATATTATTAAATGTAAATTCCAATATATAAAGATTGACTGGGCAATTCTAATAATTTTAGAAAATATGATTTTGAACGCGTAGGAGCGTTTGTTGATGTTTGTTTGCGTCACTATTCATTAAACTCTTACTTTTGTTTCAATGGAAGTTCTTCAAAATTAATAATACTTTGAATAATTGAAATCTGAAATATTAAATTTATTATCCCGTACGTAATTAAAATTCATATTTTCTAAAAGGATTGCAATAAGTAACAGTTAATAGTTACGGAAAGAATTAGAATGAGAAGTAAGTAATGGTATGAATTTGTTTTGTAGTATATATTATAATTGATTTTTTTTTTTGGCATAGGTGACGCTGTACACACCAGTAGAAATTTTGTGAATGAATAATATTCATAGCATACAAGCATGGTAAGATGTTTATTTACTGTCTATTATAAATAAACACTTGTATATAACTATAAATATAAATTTCTGTTCAGTATCGACCGCTTCTTCATTTAATTTCATAATTGTTGAGTTTTTTTATTAATTATTCGAATTTCATTTTTTTATTTTCTTAAGAAAGAAAAAAAATGATAAGCAAACTAAAATGTTACAAGTGTTTGTAGCTTTTGTTATAAATTTATATATATTCGTTCTATTATATACTAACAAAAATTCAACAATTAATATCAGATGTATGAGAGTACAAACAAATTGTCTTTTTTTCAACGAAACATTTTGAAAAAATCCAACCTTTAAAGTATTTGAAGAAGAAATTTTCAGTACAAATAAAAAAAATTTTATATGTATGTATATATATTTCCAATTAATATTTATTACTAATGCTAGCATTAAATTTAATTAATACTTATATTATTAATTAATAATTTTTACATAAAATCTGATAATTTTTTGTAAAGTTAAATTTTTACCGCTTTCAAACGAAGAAAATTGTATTTTATTGCATATAGTGCATATTATTTTTATGATTAATATTAATTGGAAACAGCATCAAATAAAAGGAATAGAAAATTTTTACATTATAAAAACCATTGAAATAATTTTTTTTTTTTTTTTATTAGTTTATAAAGTTTTAAATTAATGTAACCTTAGAATATTAATGTATATGATTTTTCATTTTCAGTGGAATCCCCTCATGATTTAAAATGCCAGTAATAATGCTAATAGTTCAAGTTGTGCATCATTTAACTATTTGTTGGTCAAATAAAAATGTGATTTTCATCAGTTACCTCGTCCAGAAAATGGTGAGTGAATTTTGTGTTGAATGTTATAACAAATTGTATCTCGTTTTTGATGTTAAAAGTATTGGAAAGTTGCGCCTTCACTGTTCTATCTTCTTTTCTTGTATATGAGTGCGCAAGTAAAATAGAGATGGGCATAACTTTCCCAGGCAAGATCGCAGTTATAAAAAAAAAAACAGTTGAAATGTAATTTTATACATTATTATTGATTTTTATAATAAATTTTGATTTTGAATGATAAAATATTTAGGCATTTTTATATAAAGGCGTATTTTGTGTTAATTTTGAATGGAGAATTAAAAAGAAAAAAAAGTTAAAGAATCAGTGTTTCAAAATTTGATTTTTTGAGATTTGAAAATATTATCAAGCAAATAAATATATGAAAAAATTGCATTCTTTATTTCATGCGTTATCGACATTGAATATCAAGTATTAACTTGAAGCATTGTTCGGTAGATATCGCCACTTGTACAGTTTCTCAGCGATTTGTTCTCAAATCATAAATAAAACGTTTCTACGTTCTGAAATTAAAACTAATGTTGCATTGATATTTCTGAAGTCTTTAATAATGGTATATTATTACATTTTATGGTTTCAACGATGAACTATACATGTTGATATTTGATTTTTATTTTATTTTTGAGAAAAGTAAACTTTAATTTTTTAATGTATGGTTGATTTGAGTCTACAATCGACCATCTTTGGATGAAGAATTGATTTAATTTTCAAAGAGTATTTCACTCTGTAGTTCTGTGGTTTTAAATATTATACTGGATCAAAATACGTGTAATAAAGTTCAAAATCTATTTTATAGACATCAAATGTTCCATCTTATAAGATAATTAAAGGGATACCGATGCCGTTTAACATATTTAAAATACTGCTTAAAATACTCCTTTTAAATACTACTTAAAATACTCCTTATATTGTATTGACGAGTGAAATGACCATCGGATATGGGTTAAAAAAGGATGTTTTCAATTTTTCACATGAGTTTCATTTGAAATAGCGTCAAATGATATTTGGTACTTTTCGTTGCATTGACTCGAGTGTGAATAATAATAAGTGTACATTTCCCATAATTTGTTGGACTTTTTAAATTTAATTCAGGGTATTTCTTAAATTCACAATATAAATGCCCGAAAGTGTTGCTTTACAAAACACATTATTTAAACTCAAGTGAAAAATGCAATAAATTTTTTTTCTATAGTGGGTGATAATACATTAAAACTTTTTTATGGTGATTAATTTCAATATTATCAATTATAAATCATAACGAATATTCTGAAATCGATTTGAAATCAATTCTACGACGAATTACACAATATATCACTCATAATAATTGATTAGATGTTGCTATAAAATATTTACCCTTAAAAGAAGGATGTAGTGGAAGATTACAGATTATCCAAAAAGGAATATTTAACTTGTGAAAATTTAAGTTGACCAGTGCTTTTATGTATTGAACCCAAATTTTAAATAGACCTCGTTTATAGAATATTTAAACTATACAAAAACCAGTATATTTGAGAATGTATTTCAAAGTCCAGAACATTTTAACGTAATCCTTCATAGTAATTATTCAAATTCATTTCAAAGTATTCAGACAAATGTAAGTAGTGCATATGGTTGGAACAAAAC
>JABFOV010006207.1:0-10983 GCA_022817685.1 Aradophagus sp. ZL-2020
CGATTACAGTTCGGCACTGTAAAGGCAAGTATTGGCAACGGTGACCAATGAAACAAACTTTTCAAACGGTTATAACCAATCGAATTCAATGTTAAGTCCAAGACTGCTGTATCTACAGTCCGCACTGTTAACTTTGCAGTCCTTTCATCTCAGTTGCGGAACGATCGAACGTAATAATGTCTTTGCATTATTTTCAGTCGCGTTTGATTTGTTGACAGGTGTCAATAACTGACTCAAGTGACAGTCTGTGTATTGAGATGTATTGAATTACTTTTAAAACAAGTTCGGGTCGTTTACGCAATCAGATCGAATTGTTCTTTACTGGTTTTAATCGGTTTTTCGATTGTTTTTTTCCTTCGTCGTTGCAGTAAAAATGCTACGGTCGATCAAAAAATAAGTGGCGGAGTGAAAAGCTTCGGAGTATATTTGTACAATAATTCTGCTTTATGTGACAACAATTTTCTTGGGAGTGATATTTTGAAATCTAAATTGTAGTATTAATTTCGAGGGCGACGTGTCTAAATTTAGTATACCGGTTGTTGAAATTTGAAATTAATGACGATTTTTACATTTTATTATCAGACGGTATAATAGAAAACAGTCGGAGCTGTAACTATTTTTGTTGAAACGAATTATAAATCGAACGGAAAGAGCGTAATTAAAATTTCGTTGAACAAGTGCGTTAATATGGTTCTTAATTATAGGTAAAATTTACAATTTTTAGTTGTTTTACTAATATCATTGTGGGATCACTTTTACGGAGTTTCAATAAGAAAAAGTATACAAAGTTTCTGTTATGATGTTGTGTTTATATACTTGTTTTTTACATTCCGAATTTTCATATTTACTTGGGCAGTATATAAATCGAGACGTAATTGCTCCTTTTTTGTTTGTTTGTGGTAGATGAAATATTCAAAAAGTGCTTGTCAATAAATATTGTTTTGCTTGTTATTTGTTTATATTTGAGAAATACAGTTTTTGTTGTATTTTTTGAGATTTGGAATTTAGATTCAACGTAAATTTGAAATAATTTAGAGAATCGTGTTTCTAGGTTTTATTACTATTATTATTATTTTGTTTCATTGCTATTTTCTATAAACATTAAACAAACTTGACTTGATTTAATATTTTATTTAGTGTTCAATAAAATGTGTATCTAAATAGCAGTCTCAAATTAATTTCTCGATATAATTAATGCATTATTAATATATTCAGTAATTACATGTTTTTGATTTTCCCTTTTTATTTTAATGCGAAGCACACAACGTCAAATATAACGCGTTTTATATATCTATATATAAAACGATTTCAGCTCCAACGTCGAACTCTACTTTCAAATATAACTCATTACAAAATTTAAACCGAAAAAAAATAACAATCAAACACTGACAAACGACAATTTGTACAATTAGACACAACTTAGTATATTGCTGCTAGTCAACTGACTCTTATTGTAAAAACGGATTCGTCTTTCTATTTATTATATCTTCAGATTAATAATCAGTTAGATTATGATACAATTAATCTATGATTGCGCGTAATTTAAAATTTCGATATCAGAAAAATTATACTTCAATCAGATTTTTTTTAACTTCAAAGGTTCGTATTTTATCGCAAATTTCATATTTTCTTAATTGATATGTTCTCATAATTGATCACTATTTATACCTTTCTTCTTTATAATTCGTTTTTGACGTCACTGCTTTTTTCTTTTAATTTAAAACAAATGAGATTTAATTTTGATGTACGTTTAAGAGTAAGTGAACATTATTTTAAAAATTTTTCAGTGTATAAATGTATAAATGTATAAACTGTTATAATTCTCAATAAAGGTATTGATACTTTGGTCAAAGTTATTGGAGTCACTTGTTTAATGGTATAAAAAAGTGTTACGTAATGTTAAATATATTATTAACTATGTAATTTTAAGTTTAATTCACTAAATTCACTCGAGAAACTTAATTTGAAGAAAAGAATAGTCTCGTTAAAGCATTTTCGAAATCTAAAGAAATTAAATGTGTTAAAAAAAACTTAAAAAGATAAAATTTTCCGTTCCAATTATTGAAATGCAATTTTTATAAAGAAAAGTCAGTCCAAATTGTATAGAAATTCATACACTTAATTTCAATGTATATTAAAAATATTAAATGTAAATTAGTCTAAGCAGAAATACTTTTAAGAAATCCAATTTAAACAAAAAAATTAGTTATCACCATAAATGAGTTTCTGCTTGATTCAATTAAATTTGACTTTTTTATGTAGCAATAAAATAATAATGATGTACCAATGTGAAAAATAAAATAATGCTAAGTTATTTTATTTTAAAAAATGACATTCCATGAATACTTATTTTAACGAGATCAATGAACAAAAAGTTGTACTTTTTAATATGCAAAGGTTGTATTCGATTTAAATTTTGTTCAATAATAAACTTCAAAAATGTCAATCAATTCAATACGTTTTGCAATTTAATTTTGAAATTAAATTAAATACGACTTAAATTGAAAGTAACAACACAATATATTTATGATTAATAATTTATATTTGTATGTAATAATAATAATATAATCATAATATTATTATACAAAAAAACTATATCAAAAAAATTTTGAAATTAAACTTATTTTTAATTAGAAAAACGTAACAATTTTCGCGGTAAAGTTGATCGTCATTATCGTAGCAACAAGTCGGCCGATGTTAAATGAATCATTGGTCAGCGTCACCGTGATTCGTACTTGGCGAACCCGTGCAACAACCGGCGGAAGACGAAACTTGACATTGCCTGACGGAAGTGACGCGGTCCGTGCAAACAGACCTAATACCTTTCTCGAGACGGATAGGTGTGTCATCGTCCGAGTTTTGCACGTGGAGCGCGCGCTTTCCGTAGCTGTGTTGGTCCACGTCGCGTGCCTGAGGATACCCGACATCCTCCGCCATTTCCCTCAAACAGCTCGGGTCGACGAAAGCAAAAGTCTTCGCCCCAAGACACTTCCAATCCAAACACTTTTGTCACTTTATATCCCACAAGTCACATTGTCGCCACGGTCTCTTTGTTCTCGTCCCGCTTCGGCTTTTCGCACATACTTTCTGCTTTATTCGACGAATTCACAAACAACGATAAAAAAGAGCGTATTATTTAAAAATATATGCGCACTCGAGAGTACATTTAAATTCGTGGAATCGATTAATTATCTAGCAGTATCATTAGTCGATCAATAATGCGCGATAAAGTTTTCAATTAAATACAAATATCGAAATTGTTGTCTGCATTGATGTAATCGTAGTAATTTTTCATAAACATTACAAATAAATTTCGTTTATTTATTTACTTAAGTTATCATTGAATGAAATTTAGCTGTGTGACAAAATTGACTCAAGTTTGCCATCTTACATTAACTACGAATCGACTAAAGTTTATTGGTAAAGTAGTTGTAAATATAAACGAATGTTAAAATCAAACGTCTCAATGTTAATATCGTAAATTGTAATAAAGATTGTTTGTTTACTAAAAAGTGACGTGCAACTCACAGAATTAAATTTATTGAATTATGTGACAGGCACGTGCGGCCTTATCTCCACAAAATAAATTTCAAGCATGAAAACGTCATTCAGGATTTGTCGTTAGTTTTACAAAACGAAAAAAAGGAAAACCGAAATTGACACCCCGCGAGGCATTCACCCTTCGATTTCGTAGATGATAATACCAAACCACGCGGACGATAATTATTTTTTCAAGCGTAGTAACTTTTATCGGGCATTTGGGGGGAAATCGAGGCTCCACGTGCAAAAAGTTGGTTGATAAAATGTACAAACACACGTGACGTACGAAACGTTTACACATGTTTCATAGCCTGAAATATATTAAATTAGACAAAGATAAACAAACCGTTACACCGGTAATAAGCACTGATGATACGAAAAATCTATTTTAGGACACCATGAAGGAGAAGCTCCCAAAACAGGACATTAAAATCGAGTGGGACTGTCATCGCGCTGGGACGAGCCCCCCGCAAATGGGCAGACCGAGTGAAGAACAAACCGCCGGCAGCCCCCACAGCGTTATAACACAACGTCACGTTCGGACCATCACCACAGCTGGTCACATAACTGAAACACTCGCGGAAACGGAGTCGGATTCCCCGGAAAGGAGTCCTATGTCGGCTGGTCTGCAACAGGTGTTACAACACCAACAGCACGCGACCAAAGAGGCCATTCAAAGCCATAGATATCGTACGGACAGCCAGCACCAACATTTCATCGAAATGCATTACGATAGCTCCGACAGCAAATCGAACGACCAGGTCAGAAATCACGAACAATACATCCAGGTGAGCCACAACGACGCGACGACGCATCAACACAACGTCATTTACACGACAAGCAATGAAATCAAAGATGGCGTCGAAAGTAACGAAGAAATAGCTATCACCGTCGCGGTCAAAGAACCACCTAGGTATGCCAACATTATCCTGTTTTGCATTCCTGAAATTGTTATTTTACTCCATTGTTTGCTCAATATTCTGGCACTTTTTTCAGATACGAAACCCCGGTGTCGGAAAGACCAGAAGTTTATTACACGGAAAACCAAGATATCTCGCGCGAGAACCATATTATAAGCGTGCAAGAAGCGCATAGAAGTCAACTGGAACAGTCGCAGAGGTTCAGTCCTCAGCAGTGCGACAGGCAGATTGCTAGCAGGTTCCAGGAATCCCCGGTTTCGGCAGATAAGTACGACTCTTCGCCTATAGTTACACCCCAAGAGTCGGTCCATGCCACATCACCCGTGACCTCTTACTCTTCATCTAGTGTGGAGAATATTAGACCACCCCAGCAGCAAGTGGTTGTGGCTGGTTATGCCAACACCGTGGGTGCTACCATCAAGTACGATGCGGATTCGGTGGCTTCGGTTGATGCTCTCAAGGCGGCTAATACTTATACCACCTTGGAGACCGTCACTCTATCGCAGCCCCAAGTCGTACCTTATGCTCAATATATCGCGGCTGAGAATTTTTCTCAGCCTCCTGGCAACTATGGCTATTCGAAACCCGGTGAAGTGTTCGTTAGCTACCCGGTGGTTAGTCAGAATATTACCAGACCGTCTGAGGTGAGTTGATAGTACGAGATACGATGATCTGATGATGGAATTTTGGAATCGAGATTAAATTAAACCTTTATATCTTGGTCTTACAGCAGGAATCTCACGGTAATCTGTACATCAAAAGCGACCCAACATTAACCTCCTCGTCAATCTTGTCTGCCAGATCTCTTCATTACGAACAACCTAGTTCTCCAGGAACTCAGATCGCTTTACCTAACAGCAACAATTCCTACCAGTACTGGCAGTCAGGTTCAACCTCCCCGGTGGAGTACGTTCAGGGTTATCCTGGTATCACCTCTATTTCCAACAATGACTCCGCCAATATGCAGATTTACGCTGCTAACAGTTACAATGTCGGAAATACCCACGGATCTCAGTCACCATGGGCCATTTCTCCAATGGTAAACCCGGATGAAACTCTGGAGGGTGCTGTTATGACTGAAACAAAGGAATGCATAGGGTGCACTGGGAAGCAGTTTTGGCGGTTGGAAGGTTCTGCATCGTACCTGTGTCCGTCGTGTAACATCTACTCAAAATTTAATGGTGTCAGTAGGCCGTCACTAAGGTGCCCCAAACCGCGACAAACCGTGAACACGGTAAGTAAAGCCATCAAGATATCATTAAAAAGCAATCAACTTTGATTAATTATAAATGATTAATTGAAAAGCAGAATAATTATATTTTTCTGTGAAAACTAAATGTATAATGGAACCTACCAATCGGTGGTTTGAAAAAAAGAAACCTCGACTTGTCCGAAAATTTGATTGCTCATAGAACGAGGACATTGCTGTTTGTGTTGATAACGATCAGACCGAATAACTCACGTAGCGACATGACTTCGATATTAAGTAATGTTTGTGCTCTGAAATGAGAAGCGCAGTCGTTATCTCGCGGCGCAGAGCAAATAATAAGTTCTCGCAAGAAGAAGGCGGTGTTTGCTCTAGTTTCCTCAAAGCGAGAGATGTTTCATTTTTTTTTTTTTCTGATGTCATCTCGATTGTTAAATATCCGTCTCCGGATAACGCAAACTCTGGATCGTTTGCGTTAAGTCGCTCACACTGATGCGTTGCCTGTAATATACGAAGCCGGAGAGCAACATTTATTTTATGAAGCGTGAATTCGCTAGCGGGATTCTGGCGAGTCATTTTATAGAGGGATCACCACGTTAGTTTGTGCTCCGGCTGTGTAATTAAACGAACGTTGTTTTGCTAATTTTCAGAATAATGGACGCCGCGTGGGAGTTCAGTGCGCCAATTGCGCGACGACCAACACGACTTTGTGGCGGCGGAACAACAACGGCGAGCCGGTTTGCAACGCTTGTGGGCTTTACTACAAACTTCACAACGTAAGTTTTCGAAATTGCCCGCGTTTCACCTGCTATTCACTGACGTTACATTCAATTTTAGCGTCGAATTTGTTTGGCCATACTCACGTATAGTTCTCCACGCGAGATAACCAACGGCAAAATGATAACAGCGTTTTTGAGTACAACTTTTATCACTTTTACAATCGCGTACGCATACGAGATTACCGAAAATTTCAACGTGGAAGGTTAAATTCATAAAGGACCGATAATGGCGACCGTTCAATCAGCGTCGAGATCTTTTTGTTTCGAAATAAATTAACGCACTGTTTCGTCAACCGCGATCAACGATAAGATTCCGTGGTCGCGTTGAAAATCATTCAACGAGAAATTCGGGCGCGATATCATCTGCGCGATTTGTTTTTTTCGCGACCGATCGAACTTGGCGTAAACTTGTCGCTTGATTTTGGCGCGATCAAGTTATTCGGTTGGCTGATTCATTGAACATGTACAATATTTGACGCGTCTTATCGTTAACAAATCTGACACTCGAGTATTTCGTTTCTTAATTCAGATATCAATTGCTTACTGATACGCCGATCGAGTCGGAGATACAATTTAATAGGACATCTTTCGAAACCGCCGAATAGTTTCTGAATCGAAGAGTTTTAGCGTTTTAATCAATCTCGTGTTTGCCCTTAGAGATAAGCGCTTGTTTGATTCCGTTTGATAGATGGAACATTCGAATCACGAAAGAAATAAATGTTTCCACAGGTTAATAGGCCACTGAGCATGAAGAAGGAGTGCATCCAGCAAAGAAAACGGAAGCCAAAGAACCACGCCAACATTTCTACGAACTTGTCCTCCGCGAGCAGCATTCACAAGACCGAGATTAAGCCCGGCTTACTCGGTGAGTCCGCGGTGAGCAGATAGATTACAAATCAATCGATTTAATGTCTGTTCATTTCTTTCTTATTTTTATTATTATTTATCTTGCACCTGACTGAAGATTTTTTTTTTTTCAAGTCGTTTTATAATCTTGTTACAATTTTGACGAGTCTTTGCTGTTGTACATCATTTTTGCAATTTCTTCACTCGCAAAAAATCAATTTCTAATGATTGAATTATATTTTAAGAAATCATTCATAATCAAAATCATTTACAGAAACATTTATGATATGTCTGGTATCTCCATCTTTCATTCATCATAAGAAATACATAAGAGTAGAAGGATGGAGATTTAAGAGTTTTACCGCAAAATAATTGAATCAAGAACAGATTCAATATAGAACGCTAAATGATACAACAAGAATATCTGGATGTGATTTTTTTGTTCTGTATAATTGTACATTAATTCACATGTTGATTAATTGTTTATTGATCAATCGTCTTTTTGAACAACCCACTGAACAATTAATTTACAGCATTCAAATCAGTTAGTTGATTAACTTGAAGTAAGAGAATTGACAAATGCTATTTTCCTTGATTAAAAATTATCGTGAAAACACAAAAGCAGTGACAGAAGGCAAATTATGCGCGCGTATTTTCGGTTTGATTTGTATTTATTTGTTTCATTATTTACTTTAACTTTATTATTTTCTTTCCTTTTCATTTTCAACACAAATGTAATTAGATACTAAATTTTCTTCACATTATTGCAGTAGACTCAAAGCTTCATTTGAACACGTTGACGAGTGTTAATTTGGGTGGGGGTGTCGCGAGCGAAGACCATTATCTTCCCGTCACACCTTTGTCAACCTCGCAGTTAGGACATGCGCAGTCGCCTCTTACTTTACCTTCTGCCACTGTTTTAAACCGACAGACATCCCTTAGGTAAGTTCGAAATAATTTCGAATTTCAAGAGCGCTGAGTTGTAAATTCAAATAATAAGCTAACAAACAATCCGAAGAAACAGTAAAAAGGGTAAACAAAAAACAGAAACTCTTTTTGCCGCGGATTTCAAAATTGTAACAAAATGCATTATAAATGTATTATTTTGATGAAATACTAATTTGGACAAATGTTTTTCAGCGTGCCGCCACTAGAACCGATCAGTAGTCGACCTACGTCAGATTTAATATCTGTAATCACATCAACATCAGCTGCCCATAATGATAGATCTTAGGAGGATCTGCATTTCGCTGAAGATCTAAACGTACCAGCGGGCGGTATGTTATCGACCGGGATCTGCTATGCCTACTAGAAGCTAAATCTTCACGAGCCAGGGCTTGCACTCGCATGTCCTCTTTCACAGTGAAAGTCAACCACTAGCGATCGCACAGAAACACACTGCCGGACCCATCGGTATAATCAATTTGTCGATAATGCTTTCGTATTCTGAAACCAACGTTGAACAAATTGATGCAAGAAAAAAGTCGTAGGAAAATTTTATGATAATGATTAGTTTTGTTTTCTTTGATTCTTACATGCGCACCTATAAAAGATGTAATATTTATAAAAAGTGATAATTTGTTTTTAGTTAAAAGTTGTTGAACAATAATACAAAACGTTATTCTAATAAATTTATAAAAATAATAGCTTGATTTGTTTAAAAACGATTGATACGTTCGATCTCTTTTTAAATCAAATATTTTTACCGCTATTATTTTTATTTATTCAGAGTAAGGTTTAAAGTATAAGATTGATTTGTTTTTTTATCATCTATGTATGCTGTTAAAACTATAATTCGATCTTTTTTTTTTGTTTTTTGTGTTTGTTGAAATTCTTACTGAAGTAGAGAAAATGAAAGTTATTTTGTTGAATTTATAATGTAGTTATAAATAATGTTGTACAAATTAAAATAATTAGCAAATTATTTTGTTGCACTGAAAATAAAAATACCATAATGTATTTGAAATCTGAATAATTAAATTGTAGCATGTAGTGTGTTTAATTAAGATGTTGTACAATAATGATGTAGCCCGAATAGTTAAAATTGCTCAATGTCACTGTGTGCATCATTTTACGATTTTAGTTTACGGAAAACAATATAATGAAAAAAGATAATAACTTTTGTTGACGAATATTTGTTTAAAAGTCTGCTGAAATCTATTCAGTGACGTCAATCAAAATCTGTTAATAAATATTTGTTTTGTAAAATAGAATTGGATATTTGTACTTAGTTTGAAGTAAATTCTACTACTTTTTGTAACTTGATATGAACATATTTTCAAGTTTTAATTGGGATTAATTTTGCGTAAATACGCCATTTTAAACTGTTATTAAAAACAATTCATATACACTGTTAACAAGTTAAAAATTTTTTTAAGTCAAACCAATAAATCGATTGCATTTTTAATCTAAAAAAGCATTATTGGTCGCATTAAAGTTAAATTTTAATTTTGCGGCATATATACTTTGAAATTAAATTTTCTACTACATAAGATTTGAAATGATTTCAACTAGTAATATCATGGTATTTTATAATTATATGAAAACTATTAAAATGTATTTAAAATAGCGATGTACTATTTTTATTGAAATTTTCTGGTATAAATCACGTTTCTAAAAGGTCTCAAAACTACAACTGCAATATTTCGATATGCATTAATTTTTGTTGCATAAGTAATTTTAATTTGTATCAATAAATTACAATTTTATATTCAAAGCAAAAAGTTTAAAACACAAAGATGGCGCGCGTATGATTGTTGTGCTGGAATTAAAATAAGTTTTTTTTGTATTTCATTTTATAACACCAATTAATCGAATTTTAATATTTAGATATGATGCAACAAGAAATTTTTCTAGAGTTCGTAGAATTTTTAATTTTGATTCATTTATAAACTGAAAATGTGCAATGTAGGCATTTTATCTGCTGTGAATGATAGTCACATTAAAGTTCTACCGCACAGTATGAAGTATAAATTTTCATACAATTTTAATGCGACTTTTTTATGGGCGTATTTATTTGCGAACAATCAATATTATAACATTAAATTATAATCCTATTGCCATTTAAAGCCCCAAGTCCTTTACATTTTAATGTTCTATTACGTTGTACATAATAGTTAATTTAGTTATTAATTAAATTAATTAGTTATTCAACATTTGATACGTGTTACACTTTGATTTGAGGTTTAATGTAAGAAACATCATCAAACAGTGAATAAATTGTTGCTATTCTACGTTAAAAAATGAAAATATGTAATTTTGACGCCAAATATATTTTTTTGCTTCCATAATTTAGGTTAAGTATGTAATTGAGATGAAGTATAATAATTTTTTTTTTTCACAATTTTACTTAAAGTAATTTAAATTTAAATTGTATATTCACGCTTCGAAAATATTTTTTAATATAATATATTACAATTTATTGGGAAATTTAATGTTTCACATGAAGTGTATAATAAAAAAACACAAAATAACAAAAAAAAAAAACAAATAAATAAAGAAAAATAATATAAAAAACAAGAATTCATAATATTAATTTCGAGAAGTAAATTTTTGTATTTTGTCGAAGTAATATTTGATAGCATTCATAACATAAATATAAGGGAGAGTCTATTGACAGTCGACCCGTGTAACCCGTGTGACCCGTGTACCCGTGATCGGGTATCTTCGGCCCAAACGGGTCGACTTACCG
>JABFOV010006208.1:0-10985 GCA_022817685.1 Aradophagus sp. ZL-2020
AATCAAAAAAAAATATTTTCAATATATTCATCATAGCTACATCACAGAGTTAAGAGTAGAACAAAACAAGAGACACACAAAACACGACAAAGAAACGACGACGGAAAAAAGGCGGACAGAGACCTGTGCTCCCGGGGAACAAGTTCAATCCCCGGCATGAGGTAGTTACTGTGGTGGAGAGAAAAATACACATAAGAGAAAAAAAAATATCTGTGGTTGTCGGGGGAAACTTTGGGGGGGGGGGCGTCGGCGGTTGGGGGTGGGGGGGGGGGGGGGGAGAGGACCTACCAGCGGAGTTATTCGTGATTGCTCGACACCGAAGGTTGTTAAAAGCGAGAAAAAAGCCTCGCCGTTTTTGACCGGGGCATAATTGGCGGGTCCGGATTCCATACAAAGTCGAGGCCCCGTCGGTGTAATTAATAGTTTCATCCGTGCCCTCCTTCCTCCTTTCGTCCTTCTTTCTCGCGAGGCGTCTGAAAATAATACCCCCGGCTTAACTTACCGGCCAAAACCTAAGCCCTAAAACCGTGGCCAATTGACCGAGAGTGCAAAAAGGCGAGTGACGGGGCAAAAAGGGGGGCAAAAAACGGCGAAGAAGTGAGACGAAGGGCAAAATAACAAACGCAAAACGGGTATCGGGGTTTTGAGAAATGATCCCTCGATCACTGAATTTACATGTCGGAATCGATTTTAGATAGGCTGAAGAAATAGAGTAGTGAATTTTTGCTCTCGGAACAAACACTTTCAATGGAAAAGGAATTTGATTTGAATTTCTCGATCTCTATACGGACTTATTTTTAATTGCAGGGTATTACTAACGTTTTTTTTTGCTGACAACTTAAAAACGTTTGATTCGAACTCAAATAATAGGGGTTAATGTTCCACCAAATAAATATTGGCTTTAATTAAATAAATTTTGATAGAACCAATCAAAGTGTAGGATTATTATTTGTACAGTTAAAAATTTGGTTGAATCTAACAAATTTTAGTTGATTTTTTAAAATGAATTTACAAAATTACTGAATGAGATAAAGAAGATGAATGAGAAAAACGCGAAAAAATAGTATCACGAATTTTAATTACTTTCCATTATAATTGCAAGAAACGTACCTTCGTTTTCTGTTGGTAAAATAGAGCTGACATTTCACCATAACGTTCTACGGATTTCAACAAACAAACGCGTTCTCCAAACCGACCGAGTTTTCGTTCCAAATTGCCGGTTCGATATGGTCATTTGACTTGAAGCCCTCGAGCGATACCACACAGACTCGTCGGCCATTTGTATTCCGTCCTGCGGTTTCCCCCTTTCTTCACACGTTCCAACCGAACTGGATTTAATTACTCTCAGTGACACCCGTCGTTGATAGGCCTTCTTTCCAGAAAGTTATTACAAAGTGTTAAAAATGCCGAAGAAAAAAATTGTCGGCTCGAAGAGTTACGATCGAAACGAACGGCCGCGGGGTTGCGAATAAGTTGTTATCTACTTTAAGAATCGAAAAATTGTTTTCAAATTACTTTTACGTATCAGTGATCTAATTGTAGTTTGGATTACCGATTTATGCGTTGCATATAATGTAACCTAAGTGATACGAACGCAATTGTATTGCCATAACCGATAACATTATTTTTATTGGTATAATTATGTAAAAGAACTTTCCTGATCAACGAATTTGAAGATGGTAAAATATTGACTAAAAATGTGTAAATTTTTTCATTAACCAAAAATGAACCAAATTATACTTGATTCATATATTTTTTTAATTATATTCATTTTTAAATGCATGATATGCATTTATATGCATTTGATGCATTTTATCAATGCATATGCTTTTACATAAATTTTCATGCATTTATAAGCATTTTACGAATTGTTATGAACTTATATGCATTTTGATGCTTTTTTTATCATTTTTGTACAAAATAAAGAGGAAGACCGACATTTTATTACTGAAATTTAGGTAGACAAATTTAAATTATAAATTCATTGATAAAAAAATGTCGAGAACTTTACGCATACGTTTTTTACGACATTTTCAGTTGTCGCGGTGATTCTTCTTCTCCGTGTGGGGCTTTTCAGGCCGTTTCAGCCGGATCGCCACGGCTGGCGCGATCGGCAGAAGCGGCCCCGAGGCTTCGGCTCGGCCGAGCTCGCCATTCTTACGACTCGGAGACCGGATTTACGAGAAGCCGAGTCGGGCGCGTGCAAAAAGACGAACACGCGACGAAAGATTCTCCGCGGCTTCCGCTCGCACTCCGCGACGTCCCTCGCAGATACCCGTCCTAGAACGCGACGCGCTAGATGCATAATAAATATCCTGCGATCGAATATTTATAAAT
Source organism: Aradophagus sp. ZL-2020 (assembly GCA_022817685.1). Lineage (NCBI taxonomy): Eukaryota > Metazoa > Arthropoda > Insecta > Hymenoptera > Scelionidae > Aradophagus > Aradophagus sp. ZL-2020. The sequence goes on from JABFOV010006208.1 coordinate 2,338, forward strand.
TCAGTGTCTAAATATCGAATTAAGCGGACCTTTCAGCGAATTAGAGCTCTGAGTTGACTTATAAGATACCTCGTCGTGGCAGAAAACGATCAAACAAAGAAAAATCAAGTCAAGTTTTGCGATCGTTATAAGTCGGAGAAAACGAACCGTGTAATTACGATTTCTCGCACTCTTAAAAAAGTAAAAAAATTCATTTTATAATAAATGGACTATTTTCATGATGGGGATTCAACTTATGAATATATCATTTTAAATATAAAATTTCTGAACTTTTTTGCAAAAACATTTAGTAGTGTAAATTTCGACTTCAAAAAAGTTATATTGTAAATTCGTTACATAAATAAATCTCTCATTATGAGACGTTTTTTATGTCTGAGATACCAAAATACAACACAGCTATATTCAACATGAAATTGTTCAATTTTTAATAATCATATTCACGATTATTCTCATATACTCATAATTAACATTTCACAACTCTCGTAAGTTTACGACAATCTATAAATAAATTTTTCAATTCGTAAAAAGACATATTTTTCTCTATCATCTGATCAATAAAATATTAAATTTGCGACGACCACCCATTCATCTAACTATTCCATTCCCTTACGACGTTTCATTTTATTTCGGTTTTAAAAAGACAATAAAAATATAATTTGAGGTCGAAAATTAAACGTTTATGAATCGGACTGCTACATAGCATTTGAGTTTATTGAACAATCGGTTTATTGAACTGATCAAGAAAAACCAGTAAATTGTACTGGTACTATAGAGCGAGTTTTTACCTATGCATTTACAAGACGCAGTAAGTGTCAGTAAAAGATACTTTCGGAAGAAACGTCTGAGAGGTTGATGCTAGTCTCATGAGTGTCTTAAGAACAAGCTGATAGTGGTCTCGGACTTCATTGAGCGCGTGTTGCGTCCGACGGTCATTGGGAAAAAATGCCCGAAGAGATTTACGACGTTTAGCGGTTTTACATCGGAAGACATTATTATTTTGATGGGTGTTCGTTGTTTAGAATGAATAAATGATGGCTCGTCGACTACGATGTAATAGGAAAGTGTTGTTTCCTCGGAACGAATTTATCGGTTCGAGGTAAATATTTTTAAGACGAAAGTTAATAAATTCTTTTTAAATACTCACTACTAAAATAACTTGTTCTGACAGGTCTCTAATCCTTGACATTGAAGACATGCTGCTTTTCAGATTCTGAAGAAATCATTTACATGCCATTATTAAATTAATTAATAAGATGTGTTTATTTTACATTGTCTTATACTTTTAACAAAACCTACAAAAAAAAATTGGTTATACTTATAAAAGTAAAGATGTCTTTTTTTTTATGAAACTTTTTTACTGTGTACTAAGAGAATAAATAGTTGTCTACTACTATAATTAATAAATACTTACCACCTAGTAACACGATGTCTTTTATTACACACCCTTATAAGTGAACCCCTTAGTTACACAATGCATTAATATATTTTCAACCAATCTATAAGTCATTTTTCTTTACCACGAACTTTTACTATCGTTCTTTTGTTATACTATAATAGAAATATATTACTTTTAAGGTTATTTGTGCATTCAGAAAATAATGTATCTAAATTGTACGGTTTCAAAATTCAAAGATATCAAAAATAAAACAGACATATTTAATGTGTCTTATTGTAAATTTTAATTAAACATTTTTAATTACTATTGATATTTAGAACTCTAAATTAATAATACTGTTTTAAGAGTTTGGGTTTTTTTAGAACTTAACTAATCGCACCTCAATTTTCTGTTACAGAGATCACATAATGCCTTTCGGATCATCGCGCGGCGCCAAGCCTGGGGCCATTTGGCGTTTGAGTTGAGCCTGCACAAAATGGCCGCTCGACAGGCGACGTGACATGGCGCGGTTAATATGGCTCGCTTTTTGTTTGGCGGGCCTCTGGACCCTGGCGTCCGGCTACCTGGCGGTGCTATCATCGAACCTGGAGCCAGGCACAGTGGTCTTCGAAGCCGGGGTGCCCCAGCTTGGTGGTCGGCGACGTTACGAAGCCTCCAGTGACCGGACTGCGTGGTTCGCGCGTAAACTACTCAAAGTCCATGCGCACACCGGCCGGGTGACCTTGGCGCGCAAATTGAACTGCGATGGCCTTCAGTATCCACGGATATTCACGTTTTACATCGATTCTACGAGCACAAGACTCGGTCGACCGACGATCGACTATTACAGTTTACCGTTGCGTGTGCTCATCACCGGATGTGGTGGCGAGAACCAGGATTTAGCGGCCACCCGGGGTTGGATGGCCGAAACTCTAGCTTCTTACGCTATGCCCGGAAACGACCAGTTTACCGAAGTCTGTTTAAGAACCTCCCAGCTGGTAGCTTCGTTGCGCGATTTTTTACCCCATACTGCGCTCAAGGTCTGCGACATCAAATGGGGTGGGGTCGCGGACCCGCGGTTTCTGGTGGAGGGCAGTGCTGGCGACCTCGTGTCCGCAGCCGAACAGTGCCTCGTCGAGCCCATGTGGAAGGTCTCTGTGACGATGATGCTGCGTTGCGGTTCAACTCATTTGGCTGACGCCGAGCACCGGCTTAAAATCGTGTTTCATCATCAGCAACTCGATGATACCGATCTTGGGAGACGAGTACGTCGCGAGTTGAAGAACCAATCGCCAATTTTCGAGCAATCGTTGTATGTTGCGTCGGTTGAGGAGGAACGTGAACCCGGTATTTCGGTAACGACGGTGCGAGCTCGTGATCCTGAAGGTGGGACTGTTAAGTACTCGATGAGTTCGTTGTTGGATGCACGGTCGCAGACTCTTTTTCTGTTGGATTCGGTTACTGGTCGAGTTAGCACTCGAGCAAGGTTGGACCGCGAAACCGTTGTCATGCACTACTTTAAGGTAATTACTTAGTAGTTAATATAATTTTAGTTAATATATATTATTGTATATTTAGTACCTTTTACAAAAACCAAAAAACTAACATAATTCCTTTCAACTCTGCTTAAAGGTTCTAGCCGTCGATGATTCTTTCCCACCACGGACCGCCACAACCACTCTACAAATCAACGTCTTAGACGTAAACGACCACGAACCAACCTTCGAATGGCCTGAATACGAAGCTTCAATACTTGAGACTGTGCCCATCGGCACGACTGTCATCGCTGTCAAGGCTACGGACCAGGATGTCGACCGGAATGGTGATGTCGAATATTCAATAGATTCAATTTCCGGCAGTGAACAGCAACCGGAAGACCCACTGACCTTCCGCATCGATAGCAAATCTGGCGTAATAACCACTAGGTCTCCTCTCGATCGCGAAAAAACCGACATCTACACCGTCGGCGTACTAGCTACGGACATGGCCAGCCCACCAAGTTCCAGGCGAACCGCAACCACCACCCTTGTCGTTCGGGTTCTCGACGACAACGACAACTACCCGCAATTCTCAGAGCGAACTTATTCCGTAATCGTCTCGGAAGATCTCGACTATACGAGCAACCCAATAGTCGCGCAAATTCGTGCAACTGACGAGGACACTGGTATGAATTCCGCCGTTCGCTATGCTATCATTGGCGGCAACCACCAGAACACTTTCTCAATCGACTCCCAAAGTGGGGACATTTCCCTGGTCAAACCGTTGGATTACGAAAACACAAAGCGTTATAGAATCGTGATCCGAGCCCAGGATGGTGGTTTGCCAGCTAGGTCCAACACCACGCAACTTACGGTCCATGTCAAGGATTGCAACGACAACCCTCCTCGCTTCTACACCAGCCTCTTTCAGGAAGCTGTGTCCGAAAGCGTACCCATTGGTTATTCCATTCTTCGGGTTCAGGCTTATGATGCTGATGAGGGAGATAATGCAAAATTAAAGTATGCTCTAGCATCGCGTGATTTTACTGGAGCCTCGACTGATAACTTTCCGGTGACTATTAATCCTGACAGTGGCTGGATTCATACCACTAAGCAACTGGATCGAGAGGAGCGGTCCAAGTATCAGTTCACCGTGATAGCCACGGATTCAGGGGAGCCAGTCAAGTCCGCAAGTGCGACTGTACTTTTTACTGTCACCGATGTCAATGATAATGATCCCTATTTTGATTTGAAGAATTATGAAGCTGTGGTTTCGGAGAACGATCCACCAGGTACACCAGTTATTTCTGTCACCGCCACCGACCCGGACGAGGACGCTCGGATACATTACGAAATTACTGCGGGAAACACCAGGGGTAAATGCTGGCTTTATTAGCGTACAAGCGAGAAATTATTGCACGTAACGAACGGTTGGATAAGTGCATGTTGCGACGGGGTAATTAGTTGAGATGAATGGTAATGCAGGGTTCGGGCGACAACTTTTTTTTAGTTGCATGACCGTGCTTTGAAAGAGGGGGGGTTGACGTTTGTTGCAGCGTTAAAGGAATTCGCGATTGTTCTGTAAGATTAATTGGCGAGGGAGGAAGAATGACGTGTTTGATGAATTGCTGTTCTAGTTGCTGTATGACGGTGTTTGATGTTGGTATATTTTTGCAGGGATTTCTTTTTTCTAAAGAATTGAATTAAATAGTAGTAATTAATGTGAGCGAAGTTCCCGACATTTTTTATCAACGGAATCGAACTCGAAAAAAAAAAAAAAATGTGCAAGTAATGGCAAAAGATTGGCAAAAGTAATAGCAAGAGAGTAGTTCAATTTCATCTACAAAAAACTTTAAAAATTGTATGCACGTCGTAATTGAACATTACCGGTAAAAAAGTTCAGTGCATAATAAAAATGTATAATCGAGTTAAGCAATTTTTTTGCACTATATGTAATCTTTGAGAAGATAAGTAAATTTGAAATAGATGTAAATCAGTTGAAGCATACTAGTCTTAGGATCACTTTAGTTATTACATGAAAAAATATTAATCAATAATTGAAAACAAAAAATTGAATCAAGCGTCATTTTACTTAATCTAGGTTCATTAGATCCCAGAAGCGTGTACATGTGCGGATAATGACCGTATGAAGTGAAAAAAGAGAACCTAATTACGGGAGAGGGATAATAATGATGCTTTACTTATCATTAGTTCCGAAACCCGGTGTTTGCTGTTTTTAAGTTGATTAAAACGAAAAAGCACAGAAGTGTAATTGCGTCTTACGAATGGAAATAATTTATAAAACTAGGAACATTTTACACATTTTTGCGAATCGTTAAACACTATTTAAATGTGCAATAATATTCTCTCTTCGAAAATGCAAAAATTGCTGTACTGAATTTATCTTAATTTGTGACATTAACGACGTAATTAAGTCAAGGTATATTTTATGTATTTTCCTTTTAAAATGAAACAATCTCAGTATTAATCTGTAAATTCCGCACTGCTTATTAAATCATTGTTTCACGAATAAAATGTTCCCGTGTTTTAATTGTTGATGCTATTTCGCAATAGTGTGAAATTCATGAGTTAAAATTGTCTTAACTTTGTGCATGGAAATTCCAATCTTTATTTATTAACGAATCAAAACGTAGAAAATGTTTGAACTGAAGTCGTTCTTTTATAACATTTTAACTATATTTTTTTGTTTCATATTTCCATTATTTCTACATTTTTGTGCAACAAAATTGAGAAAAAATTACATATCAATGCAACACAATTGACATATACACATTTTACAGGTCGATTTTCCATCACTTCTCAAAACGGACGAGGCCTAATCACCGTTGCTCAATCTTTGGACTATAAGCAAGAGAAACGTTTTGTCTTGACAATCACGGCCTCCGACCCCGGTGGTCGAAGCGACACGGCATTAGTTTACGTCAACGTGTCAGACGCAAACAATTATGCACCTGTTTTCGAAAATGCACCCTATGCAGTTTCCGTATTCGAGGATGCACCAATTGGTACTACCGTACTAGTTGTAAGCGCGACTGATTCCGACGTCGGACAGAACGCCCAAGTGACCTATAGCCTGGGAACCGAGTCGGATGATCAAACGATCACCGAGTTCGCCATCAATCCGCAAACCGGAGCTATAACGACGACCCGGTCATTGGACCGCGAACTTGTTTCCGGTTACCTGTTGACGGTGACCGCGCGCGACGGCGGTGTGCCATCACTTTCGGACACGACCGACGTCGAGGTATCCGTCACTGATGTCAATGACAATCCGCCGGCGTTCGACGCGCCGCAATATTACGGATCGGTGACCGAGGACGTTTTGGTCGGTACGAGCGTGTTACGCGTCAGCGCCACCGATAACGACATCGGATTGAACGGCCGAGTGAGTATAATGGCAAATTACATGGATTAACGGTCGTTGTAAAAATTGCAAAATTGCTAACACGCTGGGAATTTTTACTCTGCTTAATTGAATTATCGATACATCAACTTTTCCGAAGTCCGGTATCTGATGTGTATCTTCGCAAAATAGAAACTTTTTGTGGTTATTTTCTTTTTAATATTTTATATTAGATGTTGGATTCCGAGAATTTCTACATAATTTTTGCATACAACTTTCAGAAAAATGCAAAATAAAGTAAAATGTAGTTGTAAAAAAAGCTTTGACCTCTTTTTCGCAACTTTCGTACGCACCGGAAAAAGTAATTATTTCTTGTCTGTACTTTTCTTGATTTAAGTTTGTCGATAAAAAAGTCAATAAATAATCAAGTAAATCAAACTTTTATCATGACATTCCAGATGCGTTACACCTTGGAAGATGACGGCGACGGTGCATTTGTAATCGACGCGACAACTGGAATTCTTCGGACATTTAAGCCTCTCGACCGAGAATCTGTATCTCGTTACACTTTGAAAGCTCTCGCAATAGACAACGGATCTCCTGCCTTATCATCCGCAGTGCCAATAATTGTGAAGATCGAGGACATCAATGATTCTCCTCCTGCATTCGAAAACGACAAAATTCAATTATACATACCAGAAAACTCCCCCATCGGATCCACTGTTGGACAGATTTATGCTCATGATCCTGACGAAGGTGTCAACGCTGAGGTACATTACTCAATCATAGGCGGGGAAGATGCTCATAGTTTTATACTTAACACGAGACCCGGGACAGACCGAGCGGAATTAATTACTTTAGAAGATCTTGACTACGAATCTCCGAAGAAGAAATTCGAATTGATCATCAGAGCTGCCTCACCTCCTCTAAGATCGGATGCTCAAGTTCAAGTTTTAGTTACTGATGTCAACGACAATGCTCCGGTCCTGCAAGATTTCCAAATCATCTTCAACAACTTCAAGGATTTCTTCCCAAGTACACCAATCGGTCGAATACCCGCATTTGACGCCGATGTAACCGATAGACTGACCTACACCATTTTAGCCGGCAATAATGCGAATCTAATAACTTTGAACCGAACTTCCGGAGAAATCACTTTGTCACCACAGTTGAATACAAATGTCCCAAGGATCGCGACCATGGAAGTGTCAGTTACTGATGGAGTCAATGAAGCAAAAGCTACCATGACTCTCTCTGTAAGACTTATCACTGATAAAATGTTATTTAATTCCATCACCGTACGATTGGACGATATGACCGTTGAGGCCTTCCTCAGCCCTCTTTTGGGATTCTTTCTGGATGCACTGGCTGCCATCATTCCATGTCCGCGTGAAAACATCTTCCTCTTTAGTATTCAAGAAGACACCGATGTTCATGGAAAAATTTTGAACGTGAGTTTTTCAGCTAAGAAGGTAGAACCAGGAAGTCAAGATGAGTTCTACAGTCCACAATTCCTGCAGGAACGGGTGTATCTGAATCGCGGAATCTTGGCAAGATTGGCAACAGTTAAAGTACTGCCATTCGATGACAATCTCTGCGTTCGCGAACCTTGCCTTAATTTCGAGGAGTGCGTGACAGTTCTTAAATTTGGAAACGCTTCAGGTTTTGCCAGCAGCGATACAGTTTTGTTTCGACCAATATACCCAGTGACGACGTTCTCTTGCCGCTGCGCCAAGGGCTTCACGGGAAGTCGCGAGGCATATCTCTGTGATACGGAGGTGAATCTATGTTATTCAAATCCATGCAAAAATGGAGGTACCTGTCATAGAAGAGAAGGTGGTTACACCTGTTCCTGTTTGCCAGGATTCATTGGAGATAACTGCGATACGTCTTTAGACAAGGACTCTTGTGCACCGAACGTTTGCAAGGGTGGTTCTCAGTGTTTACCGAAAATGTCCAGCGGATTTACTTGTGAAGGCTGTCCGGTCTTTCCGTTGGACAGTGTGACCCCATTATGTCAGTTAAAAGCTCGAAGTTTTGGACCATCAACCTTCTTAACCTTTGAATCCTTAAAACAGCGACATCGTTTGCATTTGAAACTTAAGTTTGCCACGGAAGTCATCAACGGTTTGCTTCTGTACAATGGACGGTATAATGAAAAGCATGACTTTATAGCCTTGGAAGTGGTCGATTCTAGAGTACAATTCAGCTTCTCCCTAGGCGAAGACATCACTCGAGCCATAGCAAGTGTTCCAGGTGGTGTTTCCGACGGTCAGTGGCATGAGGTTCAAGTGTCTTATTACAATCGAAGTGTTGTCCTATCACTGGACGATTGCGACGAAGCCTTGGCATTAAACTACGGTGACAAACTGGGTGAAAAATGGATGTGTGCCGACAAGGCTGAGCAGTTGTTGGAGCAAAGGTGCAGTGT
>JABFOV010006209.1:0-10982 GCA_022817685.1 Aradophagus sp. ZL-2020
AACGTATAGGCTTTAAGAACGTTACAGTGAGAATGAACTTTACATGTTGGGTCAAGAAGTGTGAGAGTTATTTTGGTTGGTGAACAAATGTAAATATAAATATAAATTAGAAAGGCAATGAACTTGGTTATTATGCGTGGATTGAATATTTAGAATGAATTATGAATGAAATCACAACATTAAACACACTATCATCTTGTCCTTTTAACTTAAAAATTTCATTCATAATTCATTTTAAATATTCAATCCACGCATAATAACCAAGTTCATTGCCTTTCTAATTTATATTTATATTTATTCACCAACCAAGATAACTCTGACACTTCTTGACCCAACATGTAAAGTTCATTCTCACTGTAACGTTCTTAAAGCCTATACGTTTGACTTAAACGAAAGTTTGAAATTCTGACATGATAACATACTTTTTAAATTATCAAATTCTTGGAACGTTACACATAATCATTATTAATGTTAAATCATAGTTAAAGTGTAAAGTGATAAACCACTTTACTTATAATCAAAAATCTATTTAAATTCTTACAAGGTCAGTACTTTTATATTATAAAAAAATTTTTTTCTAAAAACTTATAACACTAAATTCTTTGTTTTTTGGTGATAACTTCAATAATCCATGTGTAAATTGTGACACAATTATGATTTTATTCTTTGTAGTTCCTGAAGATGGCTCACATCTCGAGCCGAAACGTCGAAATAAAATGAAATTATAAAAAAGACGTGATTTTGTTTGGTCTGTTAAAAAAATTGGTCGCTTGTGTTTCCTCTTACTAAATAATGAAATAAATTGAAAAAACTCTAAACTGTAACTCAATTCACATGTTAAGTTCGATCACCTTTTCGACTTCCCCTTAAGATTTAATCATGTATCATTATCATCAATTTGATCACGATACGCCACTTGTATCTGTTTTTCCTTTCAATAATGACGATTTGTCTTCAATTGATTGAGGATTACTGCAAAATTTTATTTAATAACATAACATTTCTAAAATTTTCAAGGTGTTCCCGATTGCGTGGGCAGTCATGGAAAGTATTTCTAGAAACGACGTAGAAGCAGTATTGATGTTCTTCAGTAATGCAGCACCAACTCTTCAGACAGAATCAATTGTTGTTCCACAAAATCCTATTTTGATGACACCGTTGTTGCAGTGTATACCGACACTACGTATGAAGCATGCATCAACAGTTTTGCAATGGTACGACAACACTATTAATATTATAGTTATTACCATGTTAGAAAATTACTATATTATAAATTTATGTTTTTTTCAGAGACAAAATTTGTTATTACATTTTATCAAAAAAGTATTTTTAAAGGTCACGTAAAATGTTTAAGGATTATGGATAATTGTGGTAAAAAATTTAAATTTTACATGAGTACTTACAATAATCAAAGTACAATAAAACAAGGGAATTAATAAAATCGACAAATTATGTTTTAGGATATTGTTCAACAATTCCAAGCATTAAGACTCGGGGAAGATCTGAACATCCCGCGCGGAAAAAATTAGGTGCAGTCAGTACTGTGGGCGGTTCATGGCCACACTCTTTGCCAGACTCTCCCGGACATTTAGCCACACGTTGCAACATTGTTATGCCATATGTTGCCAAAGGTATATCCGCACGAGCTACACGCGTGGGTCATGTCTTGGATACGGACAGGGCCCACATACTGCCCACAGGTAAAAATTTTTTAATAACATGTGGCTGAACGTATGGGCAATACACCAGGCGATATTGATCAAACTGAGAGTCACACGTGTGGCCAACAATGTGGGATCAATTTGGTTCTGTGAATAATCCAGTCAGATGAAACGCCACCGTTCTGGCATCGTTGCTGTACGGTACTGGCGTGTTTTGCTAAACGTGTGGTCGTCGTATTATTGAAAAATTGTGGGGGTATAATACTGGGCCGCAATACTGGCACAACTGGATAAGCGTGTGGGCATTTTTTTATTGAAAATGCGTGGCCAACCACACTATCAGCCACGGTAGTAGTGCACTTACCTATACATGTTGGCATCGTATTATTCAAATATTGTGGCGGGTTGGATGTTAGGCCGCGGTATTGGCACGATTGGCTAAGCGTGTGGGCATCATTTATTTGGAAATGCAAGGCCAGCTCTATGGCATGCCACGGTACCAACACGTAAGCTTATACGCGTGGGCATCATACTACTAACATATTGTAGCGGTTTTAATGCTGGGCCGCGGTATTGGCACGATCAGCGACACGTGTGGGCATTCTTTCATTTCAAATGTGTGCCCAGAGACAGTGTCAGCCACGGCAGTGACACGTTTGGCAAACCGTGTGGGGATCCTATTATTTGTTAGAACATCAATTCTAAAGGAAAGGTAGAATGAAACTCTCGTATCAAGACTTTCTGGTTAGGATAATACATATTTCTTTCCTCACTGCTTTACAACGTCTTCTCTCATCTACTTTCCAAACTACACTACTCTTTCTTTTCCCTGCACTTTCTTACCACTAAATACCAGTCCTACTAACCTTCGCATAACATTCCTCTACATAATCTCGAACATTCGGTTGTCCTTACACGACTCGGTCCCCGAGTATAATCTAGATTAAACAAAAATTAATATCATTGATTTTTTTTAAATAACTCGGTGTTTCTAGATATTTTCTTCGTTACAAAATACGGCTTTTATACTGCGGCTGTAGCTTAGTGCTCTTACCCGTGGCAACAGGGTTTACACCGATATACACAATATCACCGATATTATAATGTACATTAATCTTACTTTTTTCGTCGACGCTTTTCTTATATTTATCTTGCTCAACAAATAATTTCCGTAGCGCTTTGTCCCGAAGAACACGTGGATTCACATAATTCTCACAACCCCCGGTCAACTCTCTCTCCGGACCATCTGTGAAACGGGGAAGTTAACCAAAAAGCATTTCATAAGGAGCTTTACCCGTCGTTTTGTTGACGGTAGAGTTCACGTCGCATGCAATGTTACGAATTTCGCGGTCCCAGTAAAGTCGCACTTCTTGGTTACCAGCAGACAACATAGTCGGAAGAATCATACGATTCAAGCGTTCAACCAACTCGTTGGCTTCGGGGTGCCGGCTCGAGTTGAGCGTGTGTCGTATACCATGCTCGGTACAAAACTCGCGAAAGGCTTCGGAAGTGAAACATGTGCCTCTATCGCTTATAAACCTAATTGGTGCGCCATACAAACCAATAAGTTGCTCAAGCTTCTTCACTGTTACATTTGTACTAACATTCTTCACTGGCTCTAAGAACACAAATTTCGTCAGATTGCCGACAGCACATAAGACATATTTATTACCGTTTTTAGTCACGGGAAACGGCCCGACAAAGTCCACGTGTACTACGGCAAAGGGTCACGCTCCCGGAGGAATTGGCAAAAACTCTCCGGCTCTCGGTCCCGTCAGTTTCTTGTTCATCGTGGAGGACAAACAATGCGAAATGTGCTGCTTGACGTATTTTCTCATGTTTGGAAAATAATAGTAGTGCCGCATTCTAAGTAAAGTCTTTTCCAAGTCAGAATGGCTACTTAAATCGTGGTATTTTGTAGCCAACATCTTGCGCAATGCGTCGGGCACCACGTACAAGTAAACCTCTTTGCCGTCACGAATATCTTTATAGTACAAAAGTCCGTTGATAAGAATATAACAGTCTGTGGCGTTACGCTCCTCACGAGAGCGTTCGTTCTTCGGTTTTTCAAGTACTTCGATTGTTCGTTTGAGACGCTCGTCCGTGTGTTGATATAACAATATCTCGTCCTCATTTTTTATAATATGAAATACCGTAGCGCCATCTATTTTTTCATGACAATCTGCGGAAATGGGAGCACGTGGCAGCGCGTTCACGTGGCCGATTCGTTCTCCTTTTCTGTGGCACTCATCAAAATCCTATTCTTGCAATGTGACACGACTGCCATTAGTTTGCTCGAATGGTAGCGAGACTATCAGAGACGTTCGTCAACTGACTGCATAAACGAGGTGCATGGCGTCGTCATCGCCCGAGTGTAAAAGCACTGCGCCCAAACCTTCGGAACTAGCATTGGTATGCAGTTCAGTCGTTTTCGCGTTAGGCGTAAAGACGCGCAATACGGTACCGGTGATGAGAGCACCACGCAACTTATCAAAAGCCTCTCGACAACGTGGCGTTCATGCAAACGCGACATTCTTTTTGGTTAATTCTATCAACGGTGCAGCCAATCTAGCATATCCCGGCACAAAACGTCGAAAACAACTAGTCATACCAAGGAACCTGCGAATCTCGTGTAAACCTTTGGGCGGTGGAAGCTTCGCGATCGCGTCCACTTTTCCCGGACTCGGTCTCACCCCTTCCCCACTCAACACGAAACCCAAATACTCCACTTCGGTCATGCCGAATTTACATTTTTTGGAGTTGAGTGTAAGGCCCGCGCGAATTACGACTAGGAAGACTTCACGGAGTCGCGATAAAAGTTCCGGCCAGTCGTTTGCAACTACCAGGATATCATCTAGGTAAAATATTAATATGGAGTTCCTCAAAGGGCCTAGTGCAGCCTCCATAACGTTTGAGAAACAAAAAAGGGCATTCATTAAACCGAAAATCGCTCTAGTGAACTCCCCCGTTCCATCCGGTGTTATGGAGTCTGTATTCGCCCGAGCCTCGGGCTTTGACAGAACCTGCAAAAAGCCTGTGCTAAATCCACCACAGCAAAAATCCTGGCCGTTGACAATATCTCCATACACTCATCCATGTTAAGAAGGGAGTAATGAATTCTTTCCGTTTTGGCGTTCAAACGTCTATGATCAACCACAAGACGCGGCTTGCCATTTTTCTTCCTTACTAAAAGTACTGGACTCGCATGTGGAGACACGGCATCATTCGCAATACTCAAACGTTTCCACTCGGCGACAATTTCTTTAATCGTTTCGCGCTTGTCGCGCGTGGATCGATATGGTTTTCAAAATACCGGTACCGCGTTAGGTTTTTCAACAATATCCATTTCTAGCAAACCTGTACACCCGAAGGATCAACTACCACCTCTTCCGATTTCACGGTAAGGCATCCTGGTTGGCATTCTGGAACTTGACTCACCTCGAAGATCTTCCCCCCCAAGGGATGTCCAGGGTGACTGGCATGATCTTCGAACTGTAGTTTGCGATGCCCATTGGTAGTAGATTGTTTCCCACTTGAACCTCTAAGAAGTTGATACTTTTCAAAAGTAACTCCGCATTCCGATTTGAGACTGGACGAGATAATCCGGGTTTCTTTACAAGCGCGATGCTAACCAAGTCCGTATTGCCAAATTTGCTGAAAGTCAACGTGTCACCTGTTTTGACGTATACAACATGTAGCAGTTCGGTGAAAATCGGCCGATAATCATGTCGAAAAGTTGCACATCTTACGGCACTACACGCGTCAGGACGTCTCACGCTTCGTCACCATCGACGAATAACCCGGTTCACACGATGCCATAGGACTGAACAACGTTGTGATTTTTCCGAAATCCTCGTAGCTCTCTGGTTACTCGCTTCATCGTGAAACCTTCACGAAGCACTGTTGATGCTGTCATCGTACAATCTGAACTGCCAGCATCTACCATGGCCATTATGGTTCTTCGGTTTACAATTGAAGGTTTCACATATTTCTTTTGGTTGTCTACCTCGTTGCTCGTCACGATTTGAACGTCTGAGGTCGACAGTAAAGTTGGTTTGATGCAATGTTTGCGGATATGACCTTACTACGCAAAATCTATTATTGTCCGTTTGTGGGCATTTTCGAGCGTAATGACCTAACTACAAACAGATGAAACAATTGATTGGTGACTTTTTATTCTCAGAGTTTGTCGGCTTTTGGAATTGATCGTTCAACTTCCCGTCTTTTTCACTCGAATAACTGCTCTTGTGAATTCAACGTTGGGCGAGAGTTACATTGGTCTTACGATCCCCTTGGTGGTTTCTTTCCAAGTGCGCTAATGTGCGTTCAACTTCCACTAGCTCACAGAACAGCTCATCTTCATCTTCCGACGGCTGTCATCGACGGAAGCCGTCGAAAACGAAATCACACTTCCCAACGCGAACACGTTAATATTTTTTCCGATACGGACACGTCCCTCCGTTCGTTCTAAAGTCTAAACAATTGAATCTCGGTAGGTTGTTGCCAGGCAACAACGCAGATTTTCAGACGCATCAACGTGTTAGTGCCGGAAAATGTGTTAACGTGTCCGCGTCGGGAAGTGTAATTTCGTTGACAAGCTGGTGCAAGTGCGAGCGTGTGGTGTCAGCCGGAGACGAGCATGATCGGCAGAATATCGTCAACAGACGACGATGACGGAGCACTCGGCGGGCGGCAAAGAGGCGGCGTAGGTTAGGCAACACTAACCACGTAGCTCGAGTCCAAAGCAACTCGGGCCCAGGTAATGATATTTTCTAATTTTATTTGATATAGTCGTCGTTTGAACGCATGATTAACATTTAAGCGCGTACTGAGATATTCTCTTTTTTTAGATTCAGTATATTTCATCGCGCATTTTTCTTTTATATACATGGCATCATAAAATAATTTTTTTTGTAGACAGTAATAGTGTTAGTTAAATGTAGCTGTTTATGAATAAAATTCAAATATAATTTGTTTTTATTGACCGCCATGTTACATGCCAGAACCGTGGCTTTATATCACGCTTGATTTCAGCCAAAAAAATTCAAGCATTCGAAATATTTAAATAATAGGATGCCCACACGTTTTGCCAAACGTGCCACTGCCGTGGCTGACACTGTGTCTGAGCACACATTTAAAATGAAAAAATGCCCACACGTGTTGCTGATCGTGCCACTACCCCGGCCCAGCATTGAAACTGCCACAATACGTTAAAAGAATGATGCCCACGCGTTTAAACATACGTGTTGGTACCGTGGCATGCCATGAGGCTGGCCACGCATTACCAAATAAATGGTATCCACTTGCTCAGCCAATTATGCCAATACGGCGGCCTAGCATCCAACCCGCCACAATATTTGAATAATACTATACCCACATGTGTAGCCAAATGCACTACTACCGTGGCTAACAATGTGGCTGGCCACGCATTTTCAACAAAAATTACCCCCACAATTGTTCAATAATACGACGCCTACACGTTTAGCAGAACGGGCCATACCGTATAACAACGATGCCAGAACGGTGGCGTTTCATCTGGCTAGATGATTCATAGAATCAAATTGATCCCACATTGTTGGCCATACGTATGACTCTCAGTTTGGTCAGTATCGCCTGGTGTATCGCCCATTCGTTAAGCCACATGTTATTATAAAATTTTCGACCTGTGGGCAATATTTGGGCCCTGTCCGTATCCAAGACGTGACCCACGCGTGTAGCTCGTGCGGCTACACCTTTGGCGACATATGGCACAACAAAGTTGCAACGTGTGGCTAAATGTCCGGGAGAGTGTGGCAAAGAGTGTCGTCATGTACCGCACACAGTACTGGCTACACCTAATTTTTTCTGCTCGGGATGATGCAATTACGCATGAAGTTGGTAGGGTTGGCCCTATTACGTCAAACAAAAGTTCATGAAGCATTTCAATTAATTTGGGATAGTGTCTTTCCTGGAGAGAACATCCGCTTAGATGTTATTTTACGTGACATAAGAGATCGTTGGATCTTGACCATGAGGCCAGAACAGTTGTCAGTTTATGGCAACTGGAACGCCGTGACATCAAATATCGCCGCTTATAAGTATGCTCTGATGCACAAAATGCCGCGACATTCGAATATGTGGCAATTACAAGGTAATTGCGTTATATTTTATATGTGGCAACATATTTTATATGTTTATTAACTTTTTATGTTCATAAAATTGATTACAAATGTAAAAGAAATGTGTATCACTTTAGCTTTTTCAACGAACGTGGGGAGGATTATTACATTATGTTCAGAAAATAGAGAAAAATAGAAAACATTTGACAAGTAGAGAGAAAATGGAGAAGACAAATAGGAAGACAAATAGAAGAAATAATATTGTCTACCTTTTATTTATTCATTTATTTATTCATGTTTATTTTTGTTCGAAAAAAGAAAAAACAATTTTGGTTACTGAGTGGTCATTTGTTATTTGGTTATCCTGATGCTGCATCTTTTTTTTTCTTTTTCTTTGTCTTTTCTTTACACGTAGATAATCTTTATAATCTTTATTCAATTCGGTTATTGTTGATAACATCTTTATTCGAATCGGTTATTGTGGATATCACGAGTTTTCTTCATTTTTTTCGCAATTACACCTGTAAGAACGAAAAATGTTGAACATTCGTCAACAATGTGAAAAACCCAGTAAAGTGTTCTGAGCGTTCAAATCACTGACAACATTATTGAAATGTCGAAAAACGGAAAAAATATCTGTTCTGAGGGGGATAAAATTTGTTACCTGGACAAAACAAAATAGCGTTTGCCTGATTAAGTATTAAATGCATTTTAAATTGTACAGTTTGTGTATGAAAAAGCGCGTTAAAAGCGACAGGGGGCTAATTGCTAGTTCACAAATTAATACAAAAGCGACAAAGAATTCGGTTTTGTTGTTGTTCGGAGTCGAGAAAATAAAGGACACAAGAATTAACAAAAGATAAGCAGAATTTATTCTTTTTAAAATCAAATAAAACGGAGTAATTAAATAAAAAAAGAAATAAAAGGCTATGAAAAAGGTTGCCTTCCTGGAGGGGGGAGGCGTTGAAGCGATCAAAACTCGAATCTGAAAATAAACAAAATAAAAATAATAAAAAAAAGGTGAAGACAAGTGTCGTGCCTCGTTACGCGAACGAGTAGCTCGCTCGATCTTCAGTGCCTGAGGAAGCCGCAGAAATTGAGTGTCTTAATTTCTTTACGACGCGAACAAAAAAAAAATTAAAAATAAGTCAAGATAAAGGAATGAGGGACGGTACCCAATGCTGCTAAGACGCGGAACCTAATGCGAAGGGGAAGACTCAAACCTATCCGATGCAGCTCCTTTGAGGCGAGATATCTCTGACAACAGTTGCTCAGGCGCGGGACGAACATATATTTAAACAGAATTCAAACAAATTGCTTATTTAATAACAAACATGAAATTGTTGATACAAAAAGTTTGAATTTATTTATTTACTGGATACCAAAACAGTGATGAACGGTCCACCTCGCGACTACAATATTCCCACTATAAGCTCAGTTTTTGTCTTTATTGACTCACGTGCAATTTCAATGAAACACCCCGTAGCTACCGACACTTTTTCTTATTCCACGCCCACGGCATCTGATTGATTTTGCATCATTTGTGCCGACGTCGATGTGATATATGTTTCACTTTTTTCCATTAATGTACTTTCACTCTAATGTCATTGGTAATTATATTATGCTAACTGAAACAATATCGCCTCAACCTCTTTTCTGTCATTGTATTACAAAATTAATTTACTACTCACCCTACAATAATAATACTGGTTTACAATAATAATTTACTGCTCGGATTACATTGTAATAAATAAGTGTTTCTTCATCAGTCTTTCTACACGTGTTCAACTTATTATACAAAACTAAAAAAAATATAAATAATTTATTAATAATTACATACATATGCAATTATTATTTTTTTTTTTTTTAAATTTCCTTACATTCCCGCTTTTTATGCACTTTCTATCGTGATACCGACTACAAAAAAAAATAACATCTAATATTGTTGCGTTTTATTTTATTGAAACTTTTCAAAATTTAACACAATTTTGTGACACTACAATCGCTTACTTTTCGAAATTCTTCGACAAACAATTGTTTGCAAATGGGGATTACAACTTGCATTTTTTTTAAATGATATTTGATAATCACTTTTCTAATCTTTTTTCTCGCCATTAAATACATGCGCATTTTACTTCCTGAAAAACTTAAACCTTTAAAAATTTTAGCGGTTTAATGCTACTCTCGTGAAAGGATTGCCCGTGGCAAACTTCAAGCGGAAAGCTAAGTAAGTCCAATAAATCTAAGCTTTGTAGAGTTTTAGCACAAGAATTAGTGGTCGCCGGACGGCGATGAGCGAACGCTTGGCGAAACTTGGCGACCGCTGATCCGGGAAGCGTTTGCTCGCTCGAGAATTAGCGTCCGCCAAAATTGCGTGCACGCGAACGAGTCTCAGGCGATTCGGCTTTCTCCGCCGTTCGTCACGAAAACGTACGAGTGGTACGTCACGAGCGCGTGAGGTTCAGCGGATGCTGTATTAAGCTCGCATCGCAATGCACGCCTAGCGCAAACGCTAAGGCCGTACACAGTACGCGCGTCCGCTAAAAACATTACCCCCCCCCCCGCCCCCAAAAAAACTTTACATAATTTACGATAATAAAATTTTATGGATTTACATCTCAGTCGACGTCCATCGGCTCGTCGACGGGGAGAGGATGAACAAACGTGTTTTAATTTTCTAAATACACTTCCTGCACTTTCGGCACTGGAAATTCGGTATCTTGCGCGGCAGTAAAAAAAATATTCCGCACGTCTTTGAAGGAGAGATGGTTTGACAGGCACGCGTAACGGCGTACATGGTTGTAGTTCATCTCTAGAATTTAGAATTTAACGTTTAATAATACACGCAAAAAAAACTCGCGCACTTTATCACACCGTTAAAGATTATCACAACGGTTGCACACGTGATACTCCCCGAGTAGGGGGGCAAAGCCGGTTCTGGATACATGAAGGAAAAAACAAGGGGTTGGTCACTCGTAACTCTTTAAAAGATGTCGGAAAACGGCGTAAAGAGTTCTACAGAGTTTTACGGAAGTCAAAAAGAGTTACGAGACTTCTGAGAGTTTTAGGAGTTTCAGAGAATTCCAAAGAGTTCCGAAGAGTTCTAGAGAGTTCTGAAGAGTTCCAAAGAGTTCTAGAGAACTCTAAAGAGTTCCAAAGAGTTCTAAAGAACTCTAAAGAGTTCCAAAGAGTTCTAGAGAATTCTAAAGAGGAAATAATTCTT
>JABFOV010006210.1:0-10982 GCA_022817685.1 Aradophagus sp. ZL-2020
GCCACTGGTTAATCCGTGGCTGTGTATCTGGTTATAATGCTCGCACAATGTGTCGGGGCGCACTTGGCGAGATTGCAGATAAACGCTCGATGACACGAGATGCTGCAGCATACCGATTATTGTTTCGTCCTTCGGCACGTCCAAGATGGAAAGCCGGCTCCACTCGGTGAATTCCTAATGTCGCGTGCGTCAATGACGAGCGCGCGGTGTTATTGCGATGGGATTTCATGCCTTTGCGACGAAAGATAAACAATCGTGCAAGTGCTTGTACGGGCTTCGAGATAATACGTTAGTCGAAATTAATCGCTTGAGAGATAAGTAGAAAGGTCAAGTGGTTTTAATTGAAAAAGAAGAAGAAAAATGAAATATAATAAAGTGTGGAGAAATAATTTGTATTAAGATTATTTAATTGAAAAGTTTGTAGGAGATTATAAAGACTAAAGTTTTTTTAAAAAAATAATATCAAAAACGTGTTTGGAAATACAAATTTCGTTTCAAGTGTTTGGTTAAATTTAACTTTTTATATTCTGATAAAAGTATTGAATATTCTTGTCGTACAATACTGTTAATTCGTACCGGTTCTGAATGTTAAAATGAAAATTCACTTAACTGCACATTATCGGAGGAAAAGATACAATGTTGTCTAGTTGACGAGCTGGAAATCATCAATTTACTGACAAATGATAGTGCAGCATAACGGCAAATTAAGACGATATTTCCTGTAACAACTATAGAAAAATGAAAGAGGAAACTAAGGCGGTTAAGTCAAATTACAAGTCGATGCCTTCGTCTTTGAATAAAACATTTGTCTTGACGATGAAAAATTACTAGCTACTAGCTTACACCAAGGATCGAACGTTCATAAACATCAATTTGCTCGCAGCGATCTTAAGAGGTTAGTTCTTCGTTTTCGTGCCATGAAGAAAACTGTGCAAAATAGCTCCCGGGGAAAATTGAGCGCACGAACGGTAACCAGCTGAGTTTCTAACCTCGAAATCGATTCCCACATTTTATATTTATTGTTTTTGTCACGCTTGCTATTCCGTGTTGAAATAATTAAATAAATATTTACCAATGAACTTGCTAATTTCAATAAAATTTACAATAAAAAACAAAGTACATAACTTCGGATTTTTCAAGAATTCGCAAAAACGCTCATCATTCAACACAGAAATAAGAAGTTACTCAATGTATTCCTTTTTTTTCTACGTACTTCTCCAATTAGTATATCTATGAAATATATTACATATTACCAGCAGGAGATGAATAATTTTCATATATTTTCCAAAAAAAAAAAATTAAAATATAAATTACTTAATCAATAATGTCGAATTATAAATTCAATTACCAATAATCAGCCTGTCAAAGTCATGTTTTAATTGACATTAGCTAGTTTGAAGTAATTTCTCAAAACGTTCCTCTAGAAAATATCCATACAATCTACCATGTTTAAGTAACGAGAGAAACCAAAGAAACGAAATGTTTCTGAAATTTCCAACGTTTATTAGTAAACGAAATGAAATTTGATATCATTTTTTGAATATAAATGATGGTACTGTTTACTGAACGAATTTATGAAAAAAAAGCTTTGATATATATATGTTTTTGAACACAAAATTTTCATTCATGAATGTAATATATAATGTTGAATTACATTTATACAATTTCAAACACACTAAACGTCACACTTTTGTCAGCCGACAGGCATCATTCGCCAGGCTTTCGGCTCGGAATTGATTCGTCGGCGATCGACTTCTTGATGAGTCATCGCGATCAAAGCGATAGGCTCGTCGTCCTCCGGCCGGCGCATTATCCCGCGTTATCTCGATAGGAGGAAAAACACCTCGTCGATCGGATAAGCGCGGGAGTGGCCCGCCGGGAACGCGGTTTGCGCCGAGTGTCAACGTGAAGCGGGTTAGACGAGGACCGAGGACGAGACAAACGGATAAATGGCGAGGCGGCAACGACCACGACGGGAGGAGAGGGAACGAGGGGGGGGGGGGCGAGCATTCGAGCGCGGGCCTCTCGCACGCACGCGCACTTTGTCGACTGTCTCACGGATGCAATAGGGTGTGATTTGCGAGAGGCACTAAGAGCGTCCATAAAGAATCCGGAGAACGTTTGACTTCCGGCGGAAATGGAGGATTCGATATCACGTCGCCGGTGTCACGTAGTTCGATCGAACGCCCGGCGCGCACACGTCCGTCGAGCGCACTCGCGCCTCCGTAAATACGCGGCTCGCGCAAAAACTGCAATCGCCCCGGCGGATCCGGCTCCCTCGCCCCCGAGGCGGACCTTACGTGCGTTTATCAAAAGTTATTATTCGGCCAAACGTTGGCGGGGAGAACAAATGGGCCATTTGTAATGGAAACGGCAAAAAGAAAGATGGTGTATCGAGGGAGGATTGTTGCAAAAAATATTGTCTCTTGTTATGAGGATAACGCCTGCAGTGGGAGGGGGTTGAACGCATTTCAAATTGATCCGGGACAGTTTTATTAGTTTCGGTGGGTCATATTTTAGGATCAGTAGGCTGTTACTTTAGTTCACGGCTAGGTGACGTGGTTTGACTTGTACGTTAGGATAAGAAGGAGAAATAAAATATGGAGGGAGAGAAGCATGATAAAAAGTAGTGTTTTTTGCGGAAAGTCTGGGATATAGTTTGTGGGTGGTAGTAATGCTGAAACGGGCCTGTTTTTATACAGTGTTGAGTGTTTTTAGAAGGAAGAAAAATGGAAATGTCTTTTTGGTTGCTTAAATTCAATTCTTGAAATAATACATGCAAGAAGTTGCTGTGTAATAGTTTTTTTCTATTAATATTTTTATTTAAATATTCTTTTAAATTATTGCACCACTCATGAAAATTCGTTTCATTGCAAGTTCCTTTCAAATATTTTTTGTATGATTGATTAAATAATGTCTAAAAATATAATAATATTTATTCTTAAAAGTACATTTTTTTTTAATTCCAACTTAAAAACGCGTCACTATTTTTACTTAAAATTCAAAGTATTGAATTCAAAATCGTGTTTCGAGTCTCTCAATCTTCCAAATGACTAGACATCCTACTGTTGAATTCGAAATAAAATGTTCGACTTGGTTATTCTCCAACATCAACCCAACTTATTCAACTCTTCCTTCTACCCAACAATACAAAAGAGCAAAAACCAGCAATAACCAAAAATAAAGAAAAGTCAAAGAATAAATGAAGAAAAACGTGAACGAAAACCGAACCGCTCGCTCTTTGCTTTCAGCGTCCGAATCGGGCCGCTCTTTCATGCCTTTTTTTTTATTGGCGTGAAATTGAATTGGCGAGATGGCTGGCGAAAGAAAAAGGGCCGCGACCAAGTGAAACTCTGCGGCTCGGTCGGTCGCGTCTCGCAGACACCATCGAGACCGGGGTTCCGCGTCGGAATTCCGTCGGGTCGCGTTGATGCCGGCGTTGGCAGCCGGCCACGGTCGAGTCGCAGTCGCGGCGAGGCGACCGTATATTCGGCCAAATAGCCGCGCGCCGACGGCTCGCTTTTGCACTTCCATCAGCGGCGATCCCGTTTCGCCGCGGAGCAAGAGGTCGGCGCGCGGCTACGCCGTTGCGTCGCGCCACCGGCCAGATGGCGCTGACGCCCGGAACGCGAGCTACTTGATGGATTGCGCTTGGCAAATTATCCGCCGTGTATTTATATATTTATGTCGATCAACTTGGCACGGCTCGAGCGAGCGCGCTCGCGATGATTAATAACGATGCTTTCGGAGCGCCCCGAGTCGTTCAATCGACCTTTGACTTTGACTTTTATTGTTTGAAAAATTGCCCCGCGAACAATGGCGAGGCTGAGAGCTTTCGGTGACGTCGGCCGTTTGCCACTGTTTCCGGTGATTAGTACGACCGGCAATTACCGGGAGTAGTCGTCGATAAGGCAATCTTCGGGCGGCGTCGCTTAACAAGGAAGCCCGTTATGTTTGCCGATGCCGGCTATTGCTGCCCGATGCATCATCCGGCGTTTCAGCGCTTTTTAAGGGGACCGACCGGACGGCCGACTTTCTCGCGCCGATTCAGTGAAAAACGAAGCGAAAAGGCGGTCGACGGTGCATCGCCCCCGGCGGTGGCAAGGTGCACCGTAATTGCAACATCTGCTCATTTGAATGCCATCGCTCGACTGTTTAATCGTTTTAATTGTTCGCTTTCTTTCAGGCCGTTGATAGGTCGCTTCGCGGGGAGACCCTTCTGAAGCCGTCGTCAACCGGGGCGCTTGTTTTTTAGTTCTTTCTGTACGGCAAAGAGGAGTCTTACTCTAAAGTTATTTTGAAATCAAACAATCAATTACTTGGTACAATTTTTGCTGGTATTGATGACAAATTATTCCAAAATACTCGATACCGTTTACATTAAAAAAAAAGGTCTTGAATCAATAAGTATGCAATTATACGCGGTTTTTCTTCACAAACAAAGCTTCGCTGACATTTATTTTTACTCAAAATTATTTTAAAATCGTTGATCAATATAACCGATTCGTTTTGTATTCGTTACTTCATTAATTGCTGAACGAAAATACCAAGCAATCTACTTAATTCAACCGAACGTTTACTTTCAAAACCAAAGCAACATCTGTTCGAGTCAGCCGAATATCCTCATCGCCAAAGCATTCCTTTCGAAACGCGGCCGAATTATGATCTTAGCCCTAGATATCGCAAAATATCATTGAAGATACACCGACAGATGCTTCAAAATAGAATTTCCTTCTCGAAATACTCTGAGGCGGGGCGCATTCCTCGAAAATCCTTTTTCATCGTCAATGCATAATAAATACTTTGGCGACAGATGCATTTGCATAACTGCAAAAGCAAACAATTTTAACCACCTTCTTTCAAAACGTCTTTGACGCGCGCAGGAGGAAGGGGGAGGGGGCGAAGGGAAGAAAAAAAGTCCACTCGGCGTAAGTAGGTCAGTCATTATCGCGAGGAATTAGTCATTAGAGCGTGCGTCGGAGCGGCCGATCGCAATTACGGCGAAAATTTATCGCGACAAATCTGCGTTCGGCCTCGTTCGATATTCGACTTTTTATTTCGCGCCGTCGGTTCTGCTTGCTTTGGCGAAGCCCATAAAAGCAGGGCCGTAAATCATCCGGGAATTCTTGTACAATCAGGTGACCGCACAAAAGCGGCGCTCCTACGTAACGGCGCGCGCTTCTTATCATCGGCGCGGACACGTTGCACAATGAGGAATGCGCGATAGTCGGCCGGAGAACGTGCAGTCAAATACGTAACAACGATGCCTGACAGATAAGCGGCACAATTCACGTCCGCCGACATTATCGCTAATACCGAAAGACGATAAAACTTGCGATTCAACGCCGCTCGTTTTCACAAGGCTACAAGCTTTAATCCGATGACGCGCGAATATTGTATTTCGAGTGCACGATGACCGCGAATCGCCGGTGAAGGAGTGTCCTTTGCTTTTCAATCGCTTCGAGATAAGTTTGCGAAATCAGAGGTACACACGACTTTCTTTTAAGTGGATAACATTATTTTCTCAAATATACCTAAAATGTATAATTCTTAGCATATGATTCTTTATTGGAAAAAAAATTGATAAAATCAGCAGCGTAGTTATTAACTACGACAAATTTTCGTGCTGAACTGCAATTATATTACTCGAAGAAAAATTCCTGAAAAAAGTCGTCTCTCGCTGATTTAATTTACATAATTGATTTTGTATCCATAAGTAAACGTACTTTAATCTACAAAATTAAACTTCCTCACTGAAAATGTTGCAAACTTGAAAAAATGAAATAAATTTTCCGTCTTAAAAATGTTGCGATGAAACACAGCGTTTACAGACCTGTCTTCGATGAGTGCAAATTCAAATGTTTGTCATTACTTCAACTCAATTGTGAAACGCCGTCGATTAGTTTTGCTTTTCAAACGACTACTCGTTCGAGTGAGTAAAACGGCATTTTTGTCACAACGTCCGGCGAGGCGGCCGCGCTTTCAGGAAGCCGCGGTCCGAGGGGCTGCAAAATCAATATCCCGAATGAATACAAATGGTGGCATTGTTTGAACAGAACTGCCAATAACGATCGGGCGCAGCCGTAAGAAAGAAGGCCGTTAGGCACGCTTCGCTCGCTCCGATCGGAATTGCCTCTCGATAGACGCTGCCTTCCGGCCGCCACTTTACTGCTTCGAAAGACGACTTTAGTTTCGTCCGCGAGGCAGTATTCAACTCGCCCGGTGTCAACGTTTTATTGACATTCGCTTGGGATTAATTTCGAGACGAACGAAACAGAGGAAATAGGCGAGTAAATCGAACACATTGCTGTTTTTGTTGCTGAAATTTCAGGATGTCGTTTAAAAACTGTTTTATGATCCATCGAGATGATTATAATTTTGTTTGCGAATTTATATATTCATTCTTTGCCACACGGTACACGATGAACAAAATTATTTGATTTGTAATATATACGAAAAACATTTATATAATTTATGTTTTAGAAAGTTGATACACCTGTGTTTTTAAAGTTGCTGCACAAATATTTAAAAATTAAACGTTTGTTTTATGACACGCGGATTAATTAAATGCACTTTAAAAGAGGGTATTATTTCCTTTAACTCTTATAACGCACTTTGAATAGTAATTCTTGAATATGAAAAGACTTAATTTCAAGTTTATTAAAAAGAAAGAAAACTTATACTACACTTGAAACATTTTACCTAGAGCTGCTCGAATAACTGACTAAACAACTTTTCAATTTTGCAAACTATATGAATATCGTCTTTAATTATCTTTAAAATTGTAGCTATATCTGTGAACTAATGAAAATACAATATCCTATCAATTACCGTTAATCATTGAGATTTAACAATCATGTACTGTTGATAGTACAATACATAAATTGAAATATAAAACATTTGTTTTCAATTAATTAATGTATCATTTTCGCGAAAAACAATAAAAGAAACTAAAAATGTAACATCACGTAACCCGTTATGGACACTGCCCTGACCGCCGTCACGAGATTCTATTTTTCTAATCGTCGAACAATATCTTACTCAATTTCGGTTTAAACGAACGAGATCAAAATTCACCGAGCTCGCGAATTCGAACGGCAACACAATGCAATGCAAGGTTCTCGGACGTATAATTTATTCGTTTGCGCGAGGTTACGTCAGCTTGGTGAACTCCGCAGAGCGGACCGTATTGATCAGACCCTGAACGGGGCCTGATCCGAGGCGCCGCGCTATTTCAGGACGTCGGCAATTCTCGTGCGGTCAATGCGGCTAAATGAATCGGTGTCAAGTGTTCAAGTTCAAGTTGAGTTGCGCTTCTTGCGAGACACATTTTCTATAAATACTAATCCAGCGTGCGGAACGCGTTGTTCTTTGGCCGCGCGTTATTTTCGGACTTGCGACGTTTGTTTTGATAAAGCAGAATGTATGCCGTTGATACTTTTGTTAACCAGCGTTCGATGTCGAAGGTTTGAAATTGTCGTTACAGAACGGTTGATTTCTGACTATTCGCAAAGATTGTATTATTTTTTTTTTTAATAGTAAAAATGTATTCGAATTTTTCCCTTTATTGGAGCAAACGTGTTTCATCAAGCAAAAATGGCTGTATTTAAACTAAACAATTTAAAAAGTACCCCAAATTGGAGGAAATAGGTCTATAATTGTACTATTGCTTACGTTTTTAGTTTAAATACCTGCAAATTTTGCCTTACAGAACACGTTTACTCAAATTAATGGAAAAACTTGGTTAAAATTTAAATCAGTGTATGGTGATTTGTCGTTGGGTATTTGAAATTTAGAAACGGGATAGAAGGTGACTTGAAGAAGTGTTAAATTTTATTGAATTTTAAAATGGAATCTTCGGATAATAATTAGCCTGTGTTGAAGAATTTTTTATATTCTACTGCAAAAGTACTGAATTTTATTACAAAAATCTGACATATCATTTAGATTTTGGAGGAAAATCCTTTTAACACTTTTATATATAACATACTTTTTGAAGCATTTGAATATACTTTAAAAGATTGAAATTTAATTATTTAGAGAACAATTTTATGTAATTTTAATACAACTCTGTTTAGAGTGACATTAATGCATTATATACTTATGCAACTCTGATATAAATTATGTTGGAGTAACATAACACTGTTCTTCGAGTGGTGCAAAAATGTTTTAATTTGAGAAATATATATTGACAGTGTTTTTACACGTTAAGTATCATGAATCAACGACAGTACCACCTTAAGCGATTGCCAGGTTTTTGCACTAGAAGCTGATTCGCACAAACGCACTCATCGCGACGTTGAGTTACGTTAACGAAGGCGATCTTTTCATTGGAGTTAGCGTTAAATAAACACCCATTTATATACATATGAAACTGTAATCGAGCGTTTCACACGTCTCGTGCTTTCTCATTGTGCGGGCTTTGAATTTTATTGGCACCGCAAACAGTTAAATATACAAAAACGTGTCCTCCCATAACATTTCGTTATCGATTTAACGCGCGTCTGAAGCGCGCTCAAAAAACACGTCATTTGTTTATCGCAATGAACGCGACCGGTTTTCTTTGTTAATTAATGCCTCTCCCCATTTCGACGCCGCTGTCCATTGGAACAAACATTCGACCGCAATTAACATAATAATGCGAAAGCAAATGAAACACTCGGTTTTTTTTTGCTAAGAACAAAAAGTGATAGCAAATCCGCCTGCCGATATTTTCAATATAAGGAATCAATGAGTTCGTTTCACCTATCAAGTTTAAATTCAATTTTGTTATTAACATTTATTAAAAGTTCTTGAATTTGCGTCGTATTATTCGTTTCATTACATTGTATAAACAAAAATAATAACTGAGAAACTTGACATTTTTAAATACTTAATTAAGCAAAAAAGTTGTTTGGTAATAGAATAAAAAAGTTTTCTTACTAATTAAATTGCTTAATACGTATTATCAACTTTCCTAATAATACAAAAAATTTTGTTCAACTCCGAGCCATTACTAACGTTCAATAATTACGAATTACCTTAACAATGTTAAAGTCAAGTATTTGCAAGAGCATACTGACACGCTCCTATGCGTAAAGGCAAAACCTTTATGCTAATTGCGCGCACGGATCGCGAGCCCCGATCGTTCGTTATTTATTGTTTACACTGGCGCGTGAGACAAACAAGGAAAATTGTTGCGCGCGAGCAAATTGAATAATTTTAAAATGTTTGCTCACGCGTTATCTCGGCGGCGCGCAATTCATCGTCGCAAAAATATGTTGCAATTAAATAAATTTTCCTCGACACGTCCATTAATGTTGCGTAATTTCTTTTTTGTTCCAGGTACGTACTACTGTGAAAACGAAAATCGATAGTCGCAATAACGAGATGCCGCGTTTTACGAGCTGTTGCGTTGCCAACGGCTTTCTTTTCGTTTGTAACCGGCCGGAACAATGGACAACTAATAGTAACCCGTTAATTTCACGATTCCGAATCAAATCCGAATCAAGTTTCGGACGTCGGAATCTGAAAAGATCGGTTTCGGACTAGCTCCTTTTTCTGCATCTAAAACAATGTTTCCCCGCTAAGCAGCGAAAGTTTGAAAGATTGAAGATGCAAACGTAGCGGCACTTCCGCATGAAAGTTTTTCGTGGCAACGGAATTACGGTTCGCGCATTATGCTGATTTGTGCGATGGCGCTAGAGTCGTGAATATTAATCACTTGAAAATACTTTGAGGAGATTGGAGGAAAAGTCTTCTTAGGCTTAACTCTTTTTTTCGTCCTATAAATGGAACTCTGTGATCGTGTTGATTGTCGCACTCGTCGACTGTTTGACATTCGGGTTTTCTTTTATTTGAGAGTCAAATTTTATTTCACTCCTTTTCTTTTTTTTTTTTTTTCTTTTTTATTGGTTTAGTTATATTATTAAATTTGCGCTTAGAGCTTAGAACTCTTTGAAATAATATGATATAATTTTATTTAAAAAAATTGATATTCAATATTTTATTCTAACGTGTAATTTTAAAGAAAGTCCTGGAACATTTTGTACGATACTTTTAAACCCGGCTTTGCATTTCAATGTTAACAATACAAGCGTAATGCACGATTTCTCCCGCTATGAAAAGGAAAAAAGGCAGTAAAATATGACTATCGGTATAATATAGAGATATTTTAGACTGTAGACCGTACGCTTGTTTCCAATAATAAGAAAAACAATTTAGCGATGACAGACGAAATTTAATTCAGTATTTATTTAAATGGAAAAATTTGCTTAACTCAAAAAACATAAATGTCTTTGTAAAAATTGAGTGTTTTATGTGTTTTAAAGTTGAACGCTAAACATATTTCATATGTTTAGAATCGAATAAGTATTTTATATTGGAAAAAAATTTTTGTTTTACTTTTTATTTAACTCGTTCAAAACAGTCAGTATTTACTGTGCATTGTCATACTTGTCATATTATATCAGTAAGCAATATACAGAGTAAGAGGTTGACGCTCACGTTGAGAAAATGAAGTGGCAATTTTTACTCACTACAGAAATTAACATTTAAAAACAGTCTTCTTCTCAAGGGCAAGTACTATAATTGAATAAAAACATGACCGATAGTTCTAAATTCTATGGTGAAAAAAATTAACAAAGAAACAAAAGTCGAATTTCTTCAAAATTACCTTTCTTTTTTAGTATCTTGATATTACAAACTTCGTAACAACAGTCACGTAAAATATTGCGTGAGAAAAGGCAATAGAATTTGCTCAAATATCGTCAAAAACAAATCGTAGAGAAAACGGCTATAGATAGCCCACATTTTAATCATGAAATTCCAATGAAAATATATTCTGATATCCTATTCTTGAAGAGGCACTTACTGAAGCCATTACTAGTGGCTAATATCATAAATTGAAAAGATATGCTATCAATTTTCTTATACTTTCCAGTAATAATGCAATTTCAATCGAACGATTTGCGAAAAAGTTGTATCAAAAAGAAAAAAAAAAC
>JABFOV010006211.1:0-10982 GCA_022817685.1 Aradophagus sp. ZL-2020
GCACATGATGTAGTAATCAGGCTTGTATGCCGGGTCATTGTTTTGTGATCGCAGCTGGCGCCCACCGAGACACACGCACTGCGTCTCGTCGGGCGCGTGCGCGGGGGAGAAGTGACGGGGCCCCGTCCGCTCCCCCCCCCGCCCCCCCCTGCGCCCTTCCCTCGCCCCCCCCCCCCGCCATTATCGCCGTGACTCCCCGCACGCACACGTCGTGCCCGCGAAAAGCGCATTTGTTATTTCGCGACGTCGGCGTTATTTACCGGCCTCGATCGGCCGGTAAATAACTCGTACCTTACTCCCCCCATCCACCATCACTAACCCACCTTTATTTTTCAAACTCTTGTACAAAATCTCAACATGCCTTAGTTATACAACTTTTCAGCTTGAGATATTTCTATATTGATTGCTTTAAAAATTGTTTTTTCATGAGGGGTGTATCGTATTAAATTAACCATACCTTCCCTCCTTTATACAAATTTAAGATACCAAATGATACAAGCTCTTAATTTGGTATATTTTTTTACCTCGTTCTCAAAAAACAATGAATATACTTACAGCGTTAATGTTCTTTAACATTAATTCAATCAAAACCTCCATCCTGATCTTCCTACCCCGATAACAAATTCCTAATCATTATTTCCACAAACTCTTGACCTTTTCTAGTAATATAAACTCGTGACTATTTACGTTACCGTACTCCTTGCTCTATAAAACCCATACTCATCGCGTGAACGTCATTTGAAACGAATTCAATCGAAGCCGACAAACTACTTGTGAGAAATGAAACCAGCCTGATCGCCATCTACCGGCGATCGCGAGAAATGTCTGAAAAGATATGGAAAGACATACTCGTCGCGCACTTCTCTTCCGTGAATATTTGCGTCGTCCGTGATTGCCATCTGACGTTGGACATCAGCGGTGTATAAACTTGGGGTACCGAAGCGTGTCACCCGCGGCCGAGTCATCCGTTCTCGAGGATCACGGAATCCATGCGGCGAGCGGTCGTTAATTCGGCGTCGACGAGGCGGAGCGCTGAAGCGTGCGAGGCGGACTGTCGCGGACTCGGGGCGCACAATCGACGCGAGTCACGGCACCGCTACGACTGAGCCATGGCCCGTGCGAACGCCACCATTCCGACGCTCCACTGCGAGCCAGCCCCTACTATTTGCCGCGGCCGCGAGGGCCACTCCGCCGGCACCGCCAATCCGACCTGTCACTCCCGTGGCCAATGATCATTGCGTTGCGTATAGATCCCCCGTTACTTTTTCTCACTTCTTCCTGCCCCCCGCCTCCCCTCCTCTCTTCCACCCCAACACGGAAGTTTTTCCTTCACCGTGCCTTCCCGTCTGCCGCTACTTCCGCCGGACTTTTTGTGGAAGGTCACGGCGAGTGGGATTTCGCGACGCGATGTAAATGATTGTTTTGCGGGGAACGAGTTGCCGAGGAGTTTCCGGGATGAAACAAGTTTCTGAGATTGATATATTGATGATGTTGGAGAAAAAGAAGGCGGTTTTAAGTAGGTAGGAAATGATATATTTCGATATCGGGGCGCGGGCGCCCTGTTAAAGATTGTTTTTTTATAAGTGCAAGTAAGCAAAGTAAACTTGCACGCTAGTGCGCAAAAAGTTAATTTGCACACTAGGGCGCAAGTGCTCGCGAGTGACGGTGTCAAGGATGTTGAAAAGAAGCATTTTATGCACCCCTGCTGAAAATGTTGCTTTACATACAATTAATGGTTATAAAAATTTACTTTTCTGCTGAAATATATATGTAATTTTTGTATCGAGGAGAAATTTTGAAATCAAATGAGAAAAAGTGGGTCTTGTGAGGAGAAAGGGTTATGTTCAAGTTATGGTAGTTTAAAATTAGAGTAAGAGTTTAAATTGCAATTAGTGGCTTGTGCTGTTGACACATTTAACTGAGCTTGCTACCGTTTTTCGCGAAGTCATCTACGTTATTTCCTCGGCAAGTGAAAGCTGTGAAAATGGCTTATTTTGAAATTGTTTTTAGAAAAAGGTGCAGTAATAAGCTATAACGAGTGAAAAAATTGTATTTAAATGGGAAAAGTATATACTTTTTGCACTAGTAAAATTTTTCCTGTTATTAGAGAGAATAGTGTAACCACTAAGCATAAAATATGAATGTGTTTTCAAACAAAATATTAAACATATATGACACATTATCAATAAATGTGTAAAATATATTTTACAGCAAATTGTATAGATGTACTTATTCAATCATGTACGTAGATTATCGTTTTTCAATTATCTAACTCAATTAATATATGTTCTGCAACATTTTCTCAATTTTCGCTGTTATCTGTTCGATTTTCTTTGTCATAAGCTAAAAAGGAGAATATCTCTCCTAAAAATTTAGCACAAAATAAAAGTATCGTTACTGCAGATAAATGTTTCGGTGTAGGTACTTTTAATTCGCATTAGCCACACGTTATTGTATAAGTTTACACAGCTGAATGTTGTTTAATCAAAGAAGCTGTTAAACTTCGAAATTTGAGAACGTAACGGATAAAATGTAATGAATGCGAATAACTAATATTAATCATAATAATTAATCATAAATATTAACAATTGCAATAAGCTTAATAAAGTGTTTCATTGAAACTGAACGAAATTTAAATTACAAATAAAATTTGCAGTAACGAATTACATTTTCAAAGGCAAATTCGGATATAAACAATATTTTATAATAATAAATGCATTTGTATAAAGCGAACGTTCTATTTATTAATATAAAATATTATTTTGAATCAAACACGTTATCATTCCATATTATGTAGAAAACTTTAATCCAACATACTTTCTTACATCGGATCAATATCAGAAAGCCAGCATCAGAGCAAATGTTGCTCAGAACATGCGGATCCAACATTAACCCTTTGACCCATGAATTTTTTTATTGGATCAATTTAACTGAAAATTAGTTTTTTCAGGTCGCAAGTTGCGAATCTGAAGTCAAATTTCGAACATTTAATATCACGGATCCAATATGCCAGATAAAAACACAACAAAAAATATACAATAATAAAAAAATATTATGTCAAGTTTCGTATACAAGGGTTATGATACATCATATAAAATATACCATAAAACCGAGTTTAAAAAGTACGAAACATTTGTAAGATTACGTTTCGTATCATAAAATTTACGATTCAAAATGCAACATAACTTCATCCCATACTACATGATATATCGTAAACGTTAACATAATTTTGCAAACGCATTTTGAAGCATGTTCGTTGATTCAAAGTAAAAAAAAACTTTTCCCTTGAATGTACTTTCATCTTTATATTCAATTTTCTTATTTCAAAAAAATGAAAATATCGCAGCACTCTCGTACCGTTATTCCGGTGCATAATTCACTGCACTTGTGCGCTGAAATCGGACGAACACGAAAAAGTAAATTGAGTTTAATTAACATCGTATTTGATTCAGCCACTCGAGTCGCAAGTTTATCTTTGGTCATAGCGTTGTAATTTGATTTAATTAACGTAAATACAAGCCGTACATTTGATTAACGAAATATTGGATTATGATTACGCGACTTTGACGCTGTCGAACCGCGCTAATTTGCAACAATACTTTGGCGGGCTTCGCGAAAAAGTCACCAAAGTTGGGCACGCAAACGCGCGTTCATTTTGGAAGTTGACGCGTGGAGAGGCGAGACGTGCGTTTCCGGTAATTGTTTGTAAGTTCGTTATGAATTTTCGATTGCATTCGATTAACGTTCTTTGTAACATTTTTCACGTCGACTGAATACAATGGGATTTTGAATTAATTTCGGATTGGCACAACGGAGTTAATATTGATTTGATTGTTTAATTATCTTTTAGCCGGCTGCAATTACATTTTAATTGCAAAATTATATCTGGTGTTTTGAGAAGCTTTTTTTCTTCTTTTAAATGATCAATCACTGTTATTAAAAGCTAATCAAGTTCGTTGTTCGCAGTAACATTTTTTTCGAGCAATTAATTCAATTTTCAACAATTTTTACCCTCGATTCAAATTTTCGTACTATTGGTAAAATGTTACAGTAGTTTACAACCTCATTCCAAAATCCACATATTATGCGGATCATCATAAAAGCACATTAAGTTCTAACGACCATTCTAATTGCAAAAGCATCTTATCGTGCGAAGTGCAAAAGTAATTGAAAACAGGCAATTACATTTTTGTTTTGCAAAATTTATGTTGTAAACAGATTTCGAAATAAATATTAACTGCATAAAGACTTTCCCTACACACTTTGCGTTCATCCAATCTACTTATTGCTAACTTTTAATCTTTCTAATTACGTTCCGTTCCACGCCTAGCACTACAAGCAAAACTCCCACCCGGCGTCACATCGAGCTCGAAGTAATCAAATTACGAAACTTACGTTTTATGATACGATTTCAATTTTCTATTAACATCGTATATATTGCGACAAATAATCTTATTAATCAATCCTTTTCATTAAGCATTAGATACACTGGGAGAAAAAGACATTTGGAAATCTAATTTAGATAGTCAGTTTGGATAGTTAGAAAATTAAATTGATAATTCAAATAGTTGATATTGATACGTTTTATAACTTTAGTATTCACATTGATTATCTGTATATTTATATTAAATATCTTGATTATTATTTTAATTATTTGAATATTCAACTTCTTGTCTTATTACGATCTTTAGATACAATCTTTAGATATTTAAATTAATTATTCGAAATAGTTACAAAAAATCTCTTTTAATTATCTTTTTTTCTGAGTGTGTGTTGCACCCCTGTACAACATTGTAAAAATTATGATAAAAATATATCAAATTGCACCTGCGAACCAGAAGCAGAGATTGTACATCAAAGATACATTTTCACCTTTGAAGTCTATAGTCTGTGAAATTATTTTGTACAAAATATTTGCACTGTAAATAATCTGGTCTGAAAATAGACTCGGTTTTGAACTGGTGTTTCAACAAGTTTAAACGAAATCATGATAATTTTGGAGATGCTTCTGGGAGTGACGTTAATAAGTTAATTTGAGACTCCAAAAATGGTTTCATAAAAAAATAATCTTGTTATCATCTAGATTATAGTCATATTGTAATTAATAAATTGATTATAATCTGACGTGTTAAATAAATGATGGAAAGATCAATTCCATTTCATAATTACGTTTCGCTGTAATGTGAAAAAATTTTCAAATTAATTTCTTCTCAATTTAATAATGCAAGCAGCTAAATATTGAAATAACACACGAATCCTAATTCTCGCGGTTTATTAAAATTTAATGGAGTACATTAATTTTACATACTCCATTTAATGGTAAAGTTTCTTCCGAGCAAAGTATTGGTAAAGTTTATTTTTATTCTTAAAAACACCCTTTAATATTGAAAGAAGGACGGAAAAAGATACTAACAGGATTTAAAAAAATCATCGCTCGCATCATTGATACAGTATAATACATTTTCTCCGACAAATAGCCGGCTTTTAGGTTGGATTTTCGAATACAAGGTAGAAGATACGATAAAGAGACGTTAAAAAGTAAATTTAACGAACTGTAATTTTGTTGAAAGGATGCGAGCAAGGCTCGAATTTCTACGAAATTTCAAAGTTAGTTGTTAATTAAAATGTTGCTGCCGGCTTTAAAAGAGGCAGAGTGAGAGCCAGAGAGAGAAAGAGAGAGAGAGAGAGTTAAAGTGAGAGGACGAAGGTGGGAGTGAAAGATGGTTCGGCGTATTGTTACCACGTTGATATGTAATTAGAGGAAAAGCAAAATAAAGTGTTAATTAAGCGTCTAGAATGGCTAATAAAGTTGCCGTTTTTAATTATTTACTATCCGTTTACTTAATTCCATTCGTTTGCTCATTACTTTGTTATTTGATTAGGCGGATGATCAAATTAAGAATTCATGAGAAGACGCACTGCAGAAACGTTTCCTGGAATCGCTGCATTGTCGTTTTTGCCTTTTGTTTGTATCAAATTGTTATTCCATTTCAGCGAATTATACATTTACACTTTTAAAGTGTATTTGAACCATCTGGTATCGTGATCATGGAATTTAACACGTTTTACTGGAAAAGAGGTTAAAGGTCACTAATACTTTACAGACTAATTCCAGTAATTAATGCAGTATTGTCAAATTTAATTGTGAAATAACTGTATGGGTTGGACAGATCCGAAGGAGTGCGACAAAGATAACGAAGAAGAACGACAGTGGAAAACATTGCTGAAAATTAGGACGTATTATATTCCCTTCTGTTATTTTGATTATCTGATCTGATTTTTATCTCATTGACTGCTGGGTGTCCTAGTTTTCGTCAATGTTTTTCATGTTCTGTTCTTTAAATATGTTCTTCAGACATTAGTTTCAGACATTAGTTTTTAAAAAAAAAAAAAAAAATTGCATGCAAAAATAATTGCTGAATACAATAAGAATTGTGGTTCAATTCACAATAATGTTGTTAATATAACCACTTGTATTGTTAATATGACAATAATTCTGGCTGCGCACACTATTATTTTTTCCGTACAGTTGAAAATAGTATTTTATGGCAATGTTAAGTTAAATGATTCACTTCAAAAAGTTGACTAAAAATTGGAAGGTATTTTACTTGACATATATTGATATCGATCCAAAACTTTTTGGCGATCAAAAATCATAAAATGGTAAGTTTAACATTTGAAGGTTATTGTCAAGATAAATGTTGAGGTAATTTTTTGCAACGTAAATGGCTGTATTTACCATTTCAACGATAAGAAGAAACGTGCTTTTTCTATGCATTAAGTATCCCCCGTATAACTTAATACTTTGCTTCAATGTTCACTTAAGATTAATAATTTGTTATGCAAACTTATCGTGTCAATTATCACCTGGACTTTCGTTAGTAAGTAGCCAAGTAGCTTGCAATCGAGAGATAAAAATAACGTCATAACTTATTCCTATAAAAAAACTTTTCAATGTGAAAAAAAAAGAACAAAGTTGATAACACGGTGAACCGAGCATTAATCATAAAAAAAAGTATACAAAATTACGGGAGCAACTTTTTTGAAAAAAATGATATACTCCGAAAAGAATATACACTCATTATAAATGTAATTTCTCTGCTTGAACATTATCTTTTCGTATAAAATTGCGCTTTGTCCCATAAAATACAAGACATGTCGTTAAAAGTTAAAAGTTTTTATGTAAACGCGAAATCTCGATTGTAACAAAATAATGCGAGTAACCCATTCGACTTGTACAGTCTTTTTAACTTTTCATCAGCTTCTACTTCAAACAGAAACTAACTTTGAGGCAAAAACGGAGATTGCCATTGAATGCAGATGAAAAGCAATTAAAGGGAACGGGACACTTGAATAATCAAATGCAAGTATAACTAGATAGAAAACAAATTCGTCCGAATCATTTAGCGATTTAAAGTGGTACTATTAAAACGAATCGAATCTTGTGAATAATGTATGCTGATCGTGCAATTAAAAAATAAATCTTTTTTCGCAAGTCCTGTCTCTTTTAAACAACTTGAATACGAGTGCGTCAAATTTGAAACGAAATCAATAAAATAGCAGCAAAAAACCTTTAGTTTGTAATTAAATATAGTATCATAATCAAATATCTCAGTTAATCATAATAATTCAACTTAATCCTACTACTTATGTTTTTTAGTGTACAAATACTTATTAAAAAAAAATATAAAAAATTAACAAAAATTTATTTACAAATACGTTGTTCTTAAATTTACTGCTTTTTTGATGGCATTGAAATTCCTTGTGTTAAGTAGAAAGTTTTTTTTTGCAATTTCTACATTGAAAAAAATAGCGTGAATAAATTTCAAAACAGTATTATTAACTATTTTCTTCGAAATAGTTGTTATTATGCATTATTTTACTATTTTAATAATATATCTGCATTCTTATTCTCAATATAGGGTACATCATTACATAACGTAATTCGATATTAAACTTCAAATATTTAATGTAATGGGTATTAATGAAATTGTGTTTGAGTGTATTACATTACTATCGCAAGTTGAACGAACGCAAATATGATTTCATGAAAACGAACATGAAAGTTTTACAGGTAAAATTACTGACTTTTTAATAACATTTCGAATTTAATCGTTCCATTTTAATAAATATATGATTAAACTATAATAAGTAGATAAGAAATTTATGTACAATTAAAATGTACGGTCAAAATCGATTTTTACTTCGTATCCTTCGATTACCATAAGGTCGTCAAAATTTAACAAATCATTTGTATACGTGCAGGATGACTATTAATAATTTTTAACGTCAAACTTATCCATTTTTCTCGTCTAAAATTAAGATACATTTTCATAATGAAAAATTATCACAGATTAAATATAAATGTCACACTACGTAACCTAAAAAGATTATTGTAATTCATTTCAAAACTTTGAAAATGCATAATATTTTATCATATTTAAAACATTCTACTTATTCAA
Organism: Aradophagus sp. ZL-2020; assembly: GCA_022817685.1. Classification (NCBI taxonomy): domain Eukaryota; kingdom Metazoa; phylum Arthropoda; class Insecta; order Hymenoptera; family Scelionidae; genus Aradophagus; species Aradophagus sp. ZL-2020. The sequence continues at coordinate 8,463 of JABFOV010006211.1, forward strand.
GCGGATAGATTTATCAAATTGTTTAAATTGGACGATAAAATTTTTGTTACGAACACATTTTTCGACTCATTTATAACAATACAATTTTAAGCATTTCGCTCTTTTCTCACATACATTATACATAAAATTCAAATACATTCTACGTACATTCAGTGAATGCTTTATTAAAATTAAATAATATTCATATTTTGTATACGATCCATGTACAAATTTATATGAGTCGAACGAAAATATTTTTCAGTTTTTAATACATCTTCGTTATATTTAACTAGTTTTTTCAAACAAATAAACGTTTGTCATTATTATCATTTATTAAATTTAATACATATTGACTTTTATTTTAAATAAATATTTGTTAATTTCTTATACTAAGATAAATATTATTCAACCCTAACAGTGTTCTCCGGGTATAATAATGCTTTTTCAAACAAGTAACCGCGTTAACGCAAATCTTACACGAACCTAACACTAAAACGCGTTATTTCCCCCTCTCCGTCCGTCTAAGGTTCGTTTGTGGCAGATTTATGGGGTAATGTACTGAAAATTCGTTGTTACGTTGACGTAAACAAACGTCCTTTCCAACGCCGTAACGTCCAACCGAAATAACGCGATAATCGCGTCGAATCGACTCCCTCGGCGGGCATAAAATTTTGAACGAGGTCACGCGGCGTTATGGCCCCTCGGAAATAAACAAAATCGCCGTGGCGCTTCCGCGGGGAAACGAAATCGGCGCTCGGACGCGACCGATTTCACGGCGGTGTTCGCGAACGATGCCGGGGATCCTGAATGGGAAGTAACAGGGTTACTGTGTACCGACCAATTAAACGCGTCGATTCCGAAAACACCGGTTCGGAAAAAGCGGGCGAAGAAAAAAAAAAAAGGGCGAGGGAAAAAAGCGAGGAAAGCGAAACAAAAGAGAGGTGGCCTCGCGTCGACGGGTCAATACACCAACACAGAAACGCGGCTTGTCATCGATGATCGCGGCACTCGAGTTTGCGTGCGAACGTCAAACAGCGGCAATTAATTGTCCGCCGAGTAAAGCGATTCTTTCTCGTGGCGCGTGTATCAATGCGCCGCGTTTTGCATAAGAAAATCATGCCCCGGGTTTTAATTGTAAGCATAATGGATTTGAGGTCGAAGCGTCACGAGAGAGTGGGTTTTTAATTAAAGGATTAGTGGCTTTGCAACCGCTTTTTTCGGATAAAAAGCAAGTATTTCGTGTTTGCGCTTAGTAAAGTCCGGATTTTCCGTTTTGCCGGAGTTATTTGCGTGGAGTTAAAAGGTGCTAAATATGGAATGGTAATGTTAACGATTTTACGAAGTAAAATAAAATCATTGACATTTAAACGGAGGGAAGTGCCTTTTTATTAGAAAGTGAGTTTATCGATATTTGTAATATCGAGCCAAGTCCGATGTCATAAAGGGGATGATTACCGAATTGCGTTTATTAAAATTCCGTATTGAATATTCAAGGATGAAAATAGTAGAATGACAAAATTTGTGTGCAGGTTGAAAAAAAAAAAGATATTTTTGAACAATGTACTTAGAGAAATTAATATTTAAAGGAAGTATCTAAATAATTACAGTAAATATCCGATTAATCGAAATATTCATATAAACTATTTGGATTTTTTTTAATATTCATTTCTCTCAGTCAGCGCATTATTACTTTACGCGAAAATTAAAACGATTTTGTTTCAGAATTGAATTTTTAAAACAACTTCGACTATAATTGAGGCTAATGTTGTGTGTTCTAATTCACCAATGTATTTTCGACGAAAATATTTGTATCCAATTTGAAAAAGTGTCTTTCTCGCACTTGAAAAATAGAATGAATGATCAGTCACGGTATAATGGATATATTTGGTCAAATCGTTAACGTACTTTCGCAGCGTTACGTGGTACTCACAACTGATTAATACTGTATCTACGTTGATTTATCGTAGGATCGACAGCGAATCCGATTAGGATACACGTTTTCCCATTCATGCCTCCCAGCGGTCTTATTCCCCAATACGCGGAGAAAAATTTAATATCAAAATTATTTATCTAGCGAAGTTGGGATACATTTTTCCAACACTCAGGAAATATCTGCTCGAAGTTTCCAGCGTTTACTAATAAATGAAAATGGAACACAACACCATTTCTTGTATGCAGTGAATAGTGGTTCTTTTAGATTAATTTTGCAAAAATAAGTTGGAAAATATTGTAATACTTTTTCATTTTTAAATTTGAATATATTTAATTATTTCAAATTATTTATTTTCAATCTATTTTGTATTGTTTTTTTTAATATTTTTTATAATTTTTTTAAATATTTTTTTCTTATCACTGAATGGTGGAAAAAGTATAAAAAATATGAAAATCTATAAAAGACAATCTAAACAAAAATGAATAAAATTAGAAATTCAGAATTTGACGTTCAATACCCATATTGATCGCCAATATAAGTCGGAGCATTAATTGCAATTTGAAATCGCCTCGCTATTTAAATGATGATTGCAGTCCACTGTTCCTTCC
>JABFOV010006212.1:0-10981 GCA_022817685.1 Aradophagus sp. ZL-2020
AAAACAGTGTGTGTATTAATATTGTCACTCTGTTTTCTTATCGTTAATCTCATATCTGTATCTTTATGTTCTCCTCTGTTGTTGAGTGATTTCGATGTGTATTAGAGATATGTTTTTATTTTTTTAATAAAATTTTTTTTTTTTTTTTTTTTTTTTTTTTTTTTTTTTTTTTTGATAAATTTTTTTAATTAATTAATTATGAAATAAAAAAGCTACAACATTTAATTGTTAGTAATTTTGTTATTAGTTACTCAAAAAATTGTTTTTTTTTTTTTTTTTAAATATCTTATCATTTTTAACAGTATAATATTTCTTAAATAAATTCAAATCGCTTCACATACTCGAGGGGATATCTGTAAATAAGATTGAGTTGCTCCAAAAGCCATTCGTATAATTTGTAATCGATATTTCGAAGAAGCTTCAACCATTTGTTTCTTTTTTCTATCATTTCTTTCAGCATATGTCTTGCCTTTCTGTCAGTGATAAATCTATCCATACATTCTTGCAGAAGGTTAATCCTCAAAGTCATTTTCGCAACTGAAATAATTTAAGATAGAACATTCTTTCAATAAGAAAAGATCAATAAAATAATATATGTTTAACAATTAAGACAATTAACAATTTGAAAATGATGTACTTTTTAAAGAAATGTCAATATCATGTACCAAAACAGATGTTTTTAATATAAAACCAAGTAAATATTTAATATTATGAAAGTTATATTATACATTAAAAGAAGTGTGTGATAATTAATATCTCAAATAATTAATGATTAACGTAATTTTTTTATAATAAATATCGTAAGTAAAATAAATATAAGATGACAAAATACTCACTTCTGACTTCTGCCGACGAATCGTCATACTTGTGTCTTTGAATTTTTTTGACTAGTTTATCTTCCATTAATTTGACAGTCTCTCGTCTTGGATGAAATCTAAGTGTAAACATCCTTTTAACGATCTCACTGGCACTGTAAATAAAGTCGTTTATTAGAACATTCATTACATTTGAACATAGCTTTTCTTCAAATAAAAACGTAAATATATTCGAAAGCGATAATTAGATAAATGTCAAAGTCCTTTTTTGAAATCTCTGCTGTAAAAAACTATATAGGATTCCTACGTAGGATCACTACTTAGGATCCTACGTAGGATTATGGCATTTTCCTACCTAGTATTACTGAATCCCATATAGGAATTATTATAAAATCCACCACATAATTATTACAGAATCCCACATAGGATTAATTATATCCAGGAAACCTACGTAGTGTTCAGACATCCACAAACCTACATAGAGTTCCACGTGGGAAATATATATTATATATATTTATTAGAAATTCACAGGCAACAGTATTCTGATTTGCCAGTTGTACAATGGTAATAATAGTAAAAGGAAGTGCGATGTATTGTACATACGAAGAAAAACAGTACATAGTAATATATTACAAGAATAAATTATAGTAATAAAATTGTAAAGTATAAAAGTAACAAGAAATTCGTAAGATAGTCAAGTGTTCGAAGGTAAAGTATAAGTAAAAATATATAAAAAGTAGATTTAGTTAAAGTAGAAAAAAGTGTGTTTGGAGGTATGCTTTGGTCCAGGATTAAAGTTTAAGAAAAGGTGAAACTGGTTCATCGTGTTTGTACATTGTGTAGTCCAATATATATAAAAACTCCTAAATATAAAATATATATATAAAAATCCTACGTAGGAAACTGCCATAATCCTACATAGGATACTACGTAGGAATCCTTCGTAGATTTTTGCAGCAGGGATAAAATTGGACATTTATGGTTGAATGTTGTTACATGTATAATTACGTATATATACTTGCACACACATGAAAATTACATATAAAATTATATAAAAATTATTCAATTATATTGCTATTGGTAAAGTTATATTATGTAAACAGAAATAACCTAAAAATGTACTTATCCAAACAAAATTGTTTATAACTGTAATAAATGAAATAATAATTACTCATTCAATTCCGCTGAATTTTCAGTATGAAGGATATAATCGTTCGGAGAGACGTCAACTTTTAATCCCAAATCGCCAGACTTCTGAGGAGTGTAACATGGTGTCGGTTCGGGCCTCCGATATTCAATGGGATAATCTTCGGGGATCAATGGTTTGAAATACGTTTTTCCTGCCTTGCTGGTCAATGAAAACGCATTGCTCGTTCCCAATATTTTTCTTACGTTTCTACTCAAAATCATGTTTAATTATTAACGAGCTTTCACCCGGAGCATGAAAACAAATTGTATTTATGGTGCACGCACGGTGACATCTACAGAGCTACGGTGACGACAAGGATGGGCGATTATAATCGATTAATCGACTTTTGTGAGTGTAAATGTAGTTACGTTTTTACAATGAACTTCTTATTGAATAAATAAAATAAATAAAAAAATAAATAAATAAATAAATAAAATAACTCCATTCTTTGAAGGAAAATTTTCAAAATTCCTTATCATTGAAAATATCGATTGCTCATCTCTAAAATTAGACGAGACATTAGTTTTATATCGATATTTGAATATATCGATAAATCGCTTATTTCTAATACTTAATAAACAAACCGAAGGAACACCTTGCTCTTATAACCGTCAAATGAATGTCTCACTCATTTCATTCAAATAATAATATTTTGTGTTCGGCGACATGAAATAACCTAAGCTTTCATACTCGACGTTTTAAGGCTCGGTCGTTAAAACTCTGCAGCCGTATTTCTGAAACAACAATACAAATTTTGCATAACCTCGTCTTCAGCGAATAAACATTGTCCAACATGAGCGATTCCAAGCAAATGGACATGGACGTTGACGAGAACGTTGGCGCGTTGGAAAACCAATGCTGCGAGATGGAAGTGACCCACAGTGTTCCCGAGAAGGAGCACACGTCGGTTCGTGTAATGGCATCTTCAGGGACAGTCGGTTCAGTGTCCATTAGTTTACATCCACTTGTTATTATGAATGTCAGTGAACACTGGACTCGACTCAGGGCTCAAGAAGGTTCCGATCAATTGGGTAATTGTCAATGACTTTTTTTGATTACATTTTATAAATAATATTTCAATCGGCGTTTAGCAACCGGAATTATTTTTGACTTTGGAAAACAAGAAATAAATTTGATTAAACAACTTTACTAGGCTGTCATAATAAAGTTTCAAACGTTTATTACTAAACGAACATAAAATCTAATCCAATTTTTGATATAAAAACAATGGTATTTTTTATTGAATATTTCTGTATGAACAAGATTTAAAACATTTATGTTTTAGTAAGTAAAAACTTTCACTTTTGATATCAACTTATTTTATTAAGTTATTTCTAATTAATTTTCATTTACTAATATACGTTGGAAACTTCAGATACATATAAATTTACCAAGTAATATGTCATTTTAATACTTAGAAGTTTTGAAATTGATTTTATGTTGCAGTTTACGGAGCTCTGATAGGAAAACAAAAAGGCAGAAACATAGAAATAATGAATTCTTTTGAACTGTTATTTACGTATATAAGTGATTTTGTCATCATTGATAGGGATTATTACAATACGAAAGAACAACAGTTCAAACAGGTGTTCAGTGATATGGACTTTTTGGGATGGTACACAACTGGTGATATACCTAATGAAAGGGACATCAGAGTACATAAGCAAATCTGTGAAATTAATGAAAGTCCAGTGTTGTTGAAACTCGATCCGCGACCAAAAAGTACTAATGTGGGTGAAATTTTAGCAAATTAAAAAAACCTGAAAAACCCCTTAAATTTATATGTCTTAGAAGTAATCTTGATAAAACCTTAAATTTACAAAAAAGAAACTTTAAAAAATCTTAAATTTATAAAACTTTGAATACTCTAAGAAAAGCTTTGATTTTTTTTGTAAACCTTAAATTTTCATCAATTCTCAACTTTAATTTTGTATAATAAATAAAATAAATTTTTTAAATTATCGTCATGTTAATAATATATAAATCTCATGTAAATTTCCATATTTAATTTGTCGTTTTTAATTTTGTTCAGCAACTTCCTGTTTCAATGTACGAATCAGTAATTGATCTTGTTAATGGAGAAGCCACAATGTTATTTGTACCATTAACTTATACTTTAGCAACAGAAGAAGCGGAAAGGATTGGCGTCGATCATGTTGCACGAATGTGCAGTAATGATCAGGCTGAAAGTTCTTTAGGTAAATTTTCTTTTACTTGTTATTCGACATTCAAAAAAATGATTATTCAAAATTTAAAGAAAATATTATTTAAAATTTTTAGTCTTGCTTACGAATTTTATATAACAGTTTTTGTATTACGCTTTTTAGTATCATAATAAAAAAAATGTATACACGTAAAACAAATATAAAAAGATTAATTTTATTTATATAAATTGAAAAAAATGTAATAAAATTCACTAATCTTTTATATTTCTTCTTTTCAGTTGCTGAACATTTGATAGCACAACACAGTGCCATCAAAATGTTACATTCAAGAGTAAAATTAATATTAAGATATTTCGAAGCAGTTCAAAATGGAGAATTAAAAGCGAATCACGAAGTTATGCGAGCGGCATGTTCACTGAGTCATCGATTACCTGTTTTAAATAGTCCAAAATTTAAAGCTGATTTTTATAATGTAAGTATAATTATATGTAAACTATACTCTAACCATATTTATTACATATATTTTATAATATATATAGTTGCTTTTTTGTATGATATAAAATTCACAATCATACATAAAATTCATTATAAACACTTTATATATAATATCATATTTCTTTTAGCAATCAAATGATTTTGGTTTGATGACGTACCTCGGTATAATAACAAAAGGCTGCAACGATACCAACCAATTTGTAAACAAATTCAATATTTTGTACGATCAACCAGGAGCAGCGCGCAGATTCCGAAGTCTTTTCTTTTAAGTGATAACAATTTTTCTTTTCCTTCTTTATAAAATGGTCATAATATATTGATTATAAACGAATGAAATATATGTCTACTTTACCAGAAAACGTGAATTTGAAAATTATATTATTTTGAATCAGAAAATCAAATCGAAAAACTAAACATCTTAAACCTAAATTTCTGATATTAAATTGACATATTACATATATTGATAGTCAATTTATTGTATTCATCAAAGTAGAGTAAAAATACGTTTATTGTTTTATTGTAACACAACAGTAACAAATAACAGATTACTTGTTTTTGCTCTGTTTATAAGCAATCTTAAGACATTAACGAATAGTTTCAAGTATACATTAAAAATAAAACATGTATAAATCTGTATTATAAAGACCATAATATAAAACTAATGTTATAATTTTTTTTTTTTTTAATATTCTAAATCAAACTTAATTCAACAAACCATACTCCATACTTGCACAAAAGTAGTGTTATTTCATTAATTCTACTTTATTAATATTTCCTTTTTTACGATTCTTCATTGATTTACTATTCCATGTCGAATTCTTTATTCAATGTTGCTAAATCCCTGAAATTGAAAATAAACATTTTGTCACTTGTCTTTTGATATCCGATTTTTTGATATTATATTAGTTACATTTTATGATATAGTTTTTTATTACAATTGAATCTCATTTAAAGTATTCGTTTACTCAATTAATAATTTGAGTCGCTAATTGCTTTGCTTAAATTGTCAACATTTCTATTCCGTTTCTATGTTGGGAGAAAAGCGGAAGCACAAATTAGCCAATAAGAAAACAAGATTTCAAAGATTTTTTGCACAATAGTTGAAACGCTTTTAGTAAGATTTCTGGTTTTCGATGAAAACCTTAAGTGAGATTCAAGCTTAGATTCACATAATTACTCATAATTAATTGATAATATTCATTACCTGTTTTCTATAGCTGTATTCAAATGAGATTTGTGCATCAAAGATATAACCAATCTCAAAGTTGACCAAATGGTATTTGACATAGCAGCAGGGGGTGAATTTTCTCCATTAGTACCTTTAGCAGATGCTTGTTGATTTAACGCAGTCAAAAAATGTTCGCCAGCTTCTCTGAAATATTGAAAATTCACTTATTTTTTTATCAAAAAACAAAATGAATGTAATTAAATTAAAATTATAAGAAAAAATTAAAATACATATGTAGTTTCTTTTTTTTCAGTTGATTGTAATATCTAGAATATAATTTTTTTAGGTTCTCCAGAAACTTACTTATAAGAATTAAGATTGATACAAGATATGCCGAGGTTGTATCGAGCTCTTATAAACCCTGGCGATAGTTCTAACGCGTGATGATATGCATCTATAGCTTCTGCAGAACGTTGGCCATTAGCTAATGTAGCACCTAACCGATTCCATAACATGGGATCCTAGAATAAAAGAAAAAAATCAGTAAACGTTTATCTTTTATTTTTTATTTGGGAGATTTTTCTCATTTAAAAGTTAACCGACTTACATTTTGATGAACGACCAAAGCGGATCGAAAACAGTCTGCGGCTTTTTCAAATTCACTTGACAAATTAAATAACACACCTAAACCACACTGTACGTCAGGATCGATTTGACCATGTGGTTGCAGTCTAGCTGCTTGAATGAATAAATCTTTTACTTCTTCGTGAAGATCGCTGTAATAAAATTAATTGTCAAGGGTAATAAATTTAAAAGAGAAAATGAGTTGGATTTGTCTATTATAATCATACACTGTTGATATACTAAAAATATATTCTTAATAGTTTAATATGAAACACTAAATATATATTTTTAATATACCTACTTGCAAATGATCTAGTTTTAATATCCCTGAATGAAAAATGCTTACAGAATCCTATTCAGGAATTAAAAGTAGAGATCTGCACAGAAACCTACTTGGAACTGTATGTATGAACTCAAACATCTAGGAATCTATGTAGGTTCCCATGTGGGTATAATTTAATAACATGATAAGGGATAACAAAACATCGATAAGTTTCTACAAGATCCTGCTGATTTATTTTAGAGACCTATGTCGGTTTCCATGTGAGTATAATTTGATTAAATCATCGATTATGGAATCCAAATAGATATCTAGATAGTGCGAATTCCCACGGATTCCTTGGAATTCCGCTTAGGAACCCTGGAGGCCTTTGTCAATTTCCATAATTTTATGATTACATTAAGTTATCACCCATGAGGGAATCCAGATAGGTTCCTAGATTGTGGATATTCTTATACAGAATCCCAAATAGTTTCCTATGTAGATTTTAAAATATACCCACCGAAATAAAATAGTAGAAACTTCATTAATCGAACTACTTTTCGAAGATGTGGAAGCGACAAGATGTTTGTATTTATCGTTTTTCATCAGCCACTCTTTTAAAGTCAAGCAAGCTTGACTTTGATAAGATTCGTTCGTGTAAGACACTGCTAAGGCCATGAGTGCTTGAATGTTTGTGGGGTCCAGTGCGAGACATTGTTTCAATGCTGAAATCGCGAAAGGATCTTGCTCGTTTTCGGCTTGAGTTTTACCCAGCATAAGCCACGCTTCAGCATTTGTATTGTCATTTTGTACCGCTGCCTCGAAACAAAGAACTGCTCCAGCTAGGTCTCCTGTTAATAAACGTTTCTTTCCTTCCTCGAAAGCATCGACGTGACCTTTCATTGGATTTTTCTCATTGAATTTGTATTCTTTGAAAGGATCATAAAAAGTTTTGTATTCGGATATCCAGGGATGATTAGTTGAGACATTGTCGGTTGCAGAAGCTTTGGACCATTCTTCTTGCAAACGTGACCACAACTGGGATTCGTAATTTTCATCTACAAAAGATATTTATAATTAATAAAGATATAAAAAAATTATTAAATTTAGGATTATTTGTGAAAAATGCATTTTTTTTAGTTACAATGAAAGTTCCATAAATACGTTCAATGAAACGAATTTCTATTTGATTTTATCATCAAATTTTTCACTATGCTCTTACCTTTGATATTTGTATCTTTAATAAATTCCTCCAACCAAGTTCCACTGTTGGCAAACTCTTCTTCAACCGCATTTTCAATCGAATCTTCTTTTGAGTCAGTCGTTTTGGATTCGTTTTTACTTTCTACGAATTCATCTGTCCAATTATCAGATACTTCATTACTTTCTACTAAATCGTTTTCGTTTTCTATTTTGCCTTCTTGATGCATGTATTTCATAAATTTGGAGTATGCAACGTTAGATGACTCGATCGAGGATCCTTCTGGAAAATTTCGTGTGTTTTCTTTACTTTTCAATGCGTTTTCAGCATTTTCAGCATTTTCCAAGTATTCTTCAGCCCACTTAGGACCTAATCCAAGTTCATTCATTACTTCGGGTGATGAAATTTCAGTACTTGGTGCACTTGGAAATGTGAAGTCAGTTGTTGACGAATTCCAGATATCATCCTGCAATTTTTCCTAGGAAAGTAGAAAAATCCATTAGCATTGAAAATAATGAATACAAAATGATACATGCTTAAAGTTTTCTATATATTAATAATATCATGACAATACATTGGCATTATAAAGAAATTCGAAATTTATTGTTAATATATTGATAATATACTAATAATATCCTATATAAGCCTAATATAAGCCTTCTAAAGCCTCCTAATATAAGACTTAATAAAAAAAGAGATTCAAGAATGTAATATTAGTATACTAAAAATATATTCTTAATAGATCAGTAATATTTTGAAAATATATTTTCAATATACCCATTGACAAATAATATACTGTCAATGTATTATCACTATATTCATAATTTTAAACAATGCGAATCCTGTGCTGCACTTAATTTGCAGCTACTAGGATATTTTAACATAAAACCACTTACATCAAAGTGCTTTCCAGATTGCAAATATTGATTCGCCCAAGCAGAATCCGGGGCACTCTCCTGATCTGGCAATTTATCAGGAGAGAGAGCATTTTGATCAATTTCATGGATTTCGTGTAAAATAGTGTCCATTTTAAATGTTTGCGGATGTGTGGAAGTTTCATCTAAAAACTGTTTTACCAACTGATCGGAATCAGTGGACTGAAAATCGTCGCTAGTCTTATAAAAATCGTATAATCCTTCTTCCTTCAAGCCATAGTCTTGTATTAAATGTGAGGTGAACCTTATTAATGGATTGGGCTCACCGCATTCACCTTCCACTAATTTATTAAGAGCCATGTTGATATCTGCAAAATTATTATTAATAATAGATGGAAATGACAGTCTTCTTTTAGACTATAAATTATGAGAAGCTTACTGTTTGAGAATTTGAAGTAAACTTAACGAAGATGAATATTCAAAGAGTGTGGTGACCTGTAAATGAAGAGATTGAGAGTTATTGGTACAATAATTGGAAAACTCCATTTTTTATACTTTAAAAACTTTTTGCACAAGTGATGATAAAACATTTGTGTTTTAAACTATTTTTTGATAATCCATTTTGATAATACAAATGATAAATTTCATTTGTTGCGGATTTTGAATTATTATCGTCAATTTGTAAAAAAAAAAGTTTTACATAGTTCTGAAAAAACACTTGTTAAAATTCAGATATGTTATTTTTCAGATATGTTATTTTTTAAAACAAATTAAATTCTTTTATTAGTCAACAAACTCCATAATAATAAATTAATATATCAATAAAATTATCTAATATTTTTTTTGTAATTATATTTTTCTTGTCTAATTTTTTGATTTTTTTGTAATTCGGCAATATTTTGAAAAAAAAAAAAAAAAAAAAAAAAACAAATATTTTTTTATTTAGAAAAAGCTTGACCTTTGTATAACATGTCATGTTCCAAATTCCATTGCAAGACCTGACATACATTTATCTTTCTTACACAAACAGAGCAAATTATTGTCAACTTATTATGACAAAAAATCACTAAAAATATGTGTAAAAGAAAAATTATTACTAAATTTTGGTATTTATTTAAAAGCAAAAATGAAAATTCAGTTTCTTCAACTTATTATATTTTATTATTATGTTTAACACAAGCATTGTTCGAAACACAAAAGCTTTTTAACCAATTTCTCGGGTACTGAAAATCAGTGAATAATTAATACATGCCAAAATCAATCAATCGTACGTATTAATCAATCCCACAAAATCCGCTAAAAACAATAACCTAAATAATGCAGCGAACTTGAATTTCGTCATATTACGTTACACAAGTTGATTTTGACTAATGTCAGAGGAAACATGTTTTGCAGAAAGATTAATCACATTCCCACTCACCGTTTATTATTACTGGTATTGTTTACAAGGTTTTCACCATGGCATCTAATTTACGTCATTTCACACTTCATCTGAAGAGATTGACGAGAGATCAAAAATTGATCATCGTTATTTAATAATCATCCTTGTACATTATGCATCTCAACATGGAATGTAATTTTCTCATTTTCTTAAAACTAAAAGTGCAACATATCATATTCCGTTGAAGCTGACCAATGACATGTCGTTTTATTTCTTTTCAAAAGGTGGTACACCCACTGTAGTGTTCACATGGGAATTCGTGATGAGTGCCATCTAGAAGGAACTAGGCGAATCAAAGTCATCATATATTGTGTAGTGAAAATATTCTAAAGGTTAATTAGGGTGTATAAAAAATCACCTTTTCATACTTTTCCTCATTTTTTTTTTTTTTACATCCTGCCTCATCTTGAATAATTTAAATCATGAGGGTGGAACTGAAATGAAAAATTATTAGGTTAGAAATTTGTTGAATTAATTTTTCGATATCAAATTTTAGGTTAGATAGTTTATAGTGTATTTTTCAACTGAGCAAATCAAGGATTATATATATTCCCTAGAGAAAATGTTGTCAAGCACAAGTCGAGATTAAAAATGTGGCTTTTTTAAAGATCATATTAAAGTCATATTGAGTGCGTTTTTGTTGGCTTCACAGAATTCTGTGAAGAAAATTATGACTAATATGATTGGCTAAAATTTTCATCAACCAATCAAATTTCTCATAATTTGCCTCACAAAAATCTATGAAT
>JABFOV010006213.1:0-10979 GCA_022817685.1 Aradophagus sp. ZL-2020
TGTCCCAGGTGCATCGAGCCGTGATTTTGCGAATACGTCAAAGACAAGTGGCGGAACACGTCGTCGTCTGGGGAGATGCTCGGCGTCGACGAGTAACTCTGAAACACTGAGAAACGGCTGTGTCAGTTGATCCAGCGAATGCTCGCATTGAGAAAAGAGATTTTGTTGGTTCAACAAAATTGTATAGTGACATTCATTCCTTTTTGTTTCTGGCTTTATTTGTTTATTTACTCAATTCTCTGGTTTTTATACAAGAACAGAAATAGAAATAGAAGAGCTGTCTACACGAATTTCATAAGTTGGATAATCAGTTAAAAAATTTGAAGATAAATGAGAATTTGTTTAAAAAAATTGGACAGAAAGTTGAATATCTATATAATCGATATGAAGTTATAATTGTATTTTTCAATATCAATCCTTTTTTGGTGTTTGGTATGTGAGAAAGATTTTGTAAAAATTCCCACCTTTATTGGGACTAGATCTACTAAATTTTGCTAGGGTGATCATGTGAATAATTTTCTACTTTCAAAATCTTATATAATTTTTGAAGCAAAAGTTTATTAGTACGTTTTAGAATTGAAAATTTTGACTAATTACGTTTTGTTGCTTGTTTAAATGACATTATTGACAAATTTATTTAGTGACGCCGACAACGTAATTCGTAATCAAATATCAACCCTATATAATTTTGTTGATTCAACCAGACTTTTCTCTCAGAGCGCTTCGCACAACGTTGCCATTCGTTGGCAATCTAGCTCCGACATTCCAAGACAAATAGTGGCGTGAACGAAAACGATGGTTACATGAAAATCGAAAAATGACAGTTAATATGTAATAGCTAAAAAAAGAAATTTAATTTCTATGATCCATTCGTCCCTAAAAAGTGAGAGATACGTATTGAATCAATAATGATCAATAATAAAATAATGTCGTTATTCGATATTGAATCGACATTAATATAAAATTTATTGATTCGATATTGAACTAATCAATATAAATCATAACAAAATCGATATTATCTATGTCAAATGTTCATATTGATTCGATATTCATCAATAATGAATCATTGTGAAAATCGAAAATGTGTGCAAAAGTTGTTTACGAAATTCTTGACTTTTGGAGTAGCCAGAATGATTTAGGGATGGTGACAGTTGAATTTTATCACTTTCGTTTGTATACTCTTCATCAGTATTTTTTCTTATAATCTACACAAAGTAAGCAAATAGCTTTCGAATTCACTTCTACTAACTAACATATTACGTATTTATTATAAACTGTTTTTCAATTTTATCCCATTTAAAAATGTGGATCATTATTTGTGAATAAATATATTTTTGCAACGTCCTAAATTGTTTTACCTAAATTACATCAGTTATTTCAAGGTAACATAATCGAACGCAATGTATCAATAATATTTAACGATTATTTGTTTCCGCAACAGTAATGAAAAAGTACCTCTCCGTATAATAATGCAAATAAAAATGTGTTCGAATTTACGGCAGAAGGTCAGTTTAATTAAACGCGAAATCGCGTTTTTAATCACCATAAGCGAGCTTGAATGGACGAGAAAATTGGAGTTTACTTCTCGATATACAAAACCGTTCGTAAAATATTGCCTTCATTACCATGACGTAATCGCGATTGTTGATGAAACTATTTAGGTATCGGCAATCGGGTTGATTAATTAAACACGAATTTTTGTGCATTACTCGTCGACAGAACGGAATGACAAAAATAAGGGCTGACACTATCCATTAGGGGAAAATTGATAACATCCATCAATCCAAGGTATTCTCCCCTGCGAATTCGGGCAAATGTGATTTTGTTCGAGCCACGCAATTAGTACATGGCACAACGTTAACGAGTCGTCTCGTTGTATCAAGAACAGCTTACTGTTTCTTTGATCATCCATGGCAATAATTACCTAACTCTAATTGTAATTGGAGTAGGAGGGCGCGTAATTACATGAAAACTTTCAGATGGAAACAGAGACGTAGGAGTTAAAACTGAGATGGAAAGTGAAAAAAAAGAAAGATGGCGCCTTTTATCCTAAGATGAACTATATATTGAAAATTCGCGGTAAGAATGGTTGATGATGTCGGTCATAAAAGACGAAAATATTGTGACAATTTTGTCATTACAGATGCGAATACTGAGTTAAATTTTTTTTTATATAAAGGAGTAGTTACTCTGTAAGCTCTTTGTGCGTTTATTGTTTCATGTATTTTTTTGATTTTGGATGTTACGACACACATAAAAATGTGCCGTTACTTTTCATTAAAGTTTAAATATTGAGAGGTAACGTTTACGAAGCATTTATTGTCTCAACAAAGTACCAGTAGATTGTTTCATTTTAATATGAAATTCAGCTTCTCGATTCTGAACCTATACATAAAAGTAGCTTTCAGTTTGATCAAAGAATGTCTTGATTACGCATCTACATTTAAAAATGGGCCCTGCTTTAAATTTATTCCTTCATTCAAAATTATTTAAAACTGAAAGGTATGGTAGATGACAAATGATGCATCAGATTGTTGCTTCAATATCAATGAAATCGCACTTGTAAAGAACCAATTTGTCGGCTTCAAAAATGTATAAATATGTCAGATGTGTGAACGAACCGATAAACTTGTGTGAATTTATCTATTCATGAACCGCTATTATTTTACACGACGGAGGTAAGTGATATGAATTAGAAGTCAAGTGATATTGTCACGTCGTATGTACGAGGCTTAGATAAAGTATGATTTGCGCAAATTTTACGCAAATTTGGCAGCATCAGTTGAGCGAATGGAATAACGGTGGAAAATTTGCGTAAAATTTGTTGCTAGGGTAGTTTCACTGTACCTGCACACAACGGCGCCGAACGGCATATTCCTGAGATTGCATGAACATCCGTAACAATGACGTAATAACATTATTAACAGAATAACATTGCTCCTCGTGTACAAATTTCCCGCTAATTTTGGCATTCGAACTTGAACTTGAGCTTACACAGTGAAAAAATACACTGCTTTTAGAAAAGGAATATCTTTTTCTTTGCAATTTTTTTCAATCATCGTGATTCCTCTTGAATCAAAAGTATTATTTTCAAAGAAAAGGAATTCATTTTCGTTTACAATGGTGATATTTTTATCAAATGTGTGAATCCTTTTGAAAGAAAAGGTTACTTCTTGAATGAAAAGATTCCTTTTGGAAAAATATTAAAATGGAAGTCCTTTTCGATCAAAATGGAACTTTTCGGGCCAAAAGAATATTTTAAAGAGTGCAGAATTTTTCAGATTACAAGCGCAAGTTATTAAGGTGAAATGGCTTTTTTACAATTTTACAGTTTTACATTTTTACATTTGTATTTTTTTTTGTACTTAAATTCCCATAATGTATTCATTTTTAATAACCGAAAAACATTAGAAATAATCATATTCAAATTGTATTTGTGTTTGAATTGACAAATTATAATTGTAATATATTATATCAATGGTAAATTAAAATTTTAAACTACAACGATACCGAATTTGAAAAAAAAAAAAAAAAAAAAATACGTCATATCACGTAAATATTACAGATTGTAATTTTTACGTAATGATATATAAATATAACGCAACACAAAAATTTGTAATAAGTTCATAATTTTTACAACTTTGGACCCTCAGTGCACTATTCCTTCAACTTTCCGTCATTACATTTTCAAATTGACACCGTTTATTACAATTAGAATGTCTAAATTTACACACATTCTGCTGGATCAATTATAAACGCGATTGCCCTGAAAAGGTCGCTATTTTCGTCGCACTGTGACATTTCACCTTAATGCGCAAAGAAAAACATTATCTAACCATGATGTAACCAGCAGAAATGCACCTACGCGAAAAACGCGCACGTACTCATTCGTTCGAACTTCGAGCCGCGCTCGTCCACGTCAAAATATTTGCCGCAAGGTTTTCCTTTTTTGCGAAAAAAAAAAAAAAAAAAAAAAATCCCAAAAGGAGTCGAAACGTCGCTGAAACTTTGTCTTGTCGAAGCAAAATCCCAAGCGAAGTGCATTTCGAGAACAAAAGTCGGTCTTAAACTCGTGCTTCTGAAGCGGTTAATGAAGTGAAAAAGAAACATGATTTCTTACGCGAGTTTGGAGTATTATCGAAGGGATAACTGGCGACGAGGGCGCCACCGTGGAGGCTTCCCGAAAGTACAAATTGGATCTTCGACACCCACTCCTTGACCGCCTCGGTCTCGGGCTGGCTCTTCTTCACGTTTTGCTTAAAGTAATCCGGGAAATTGCGATTCAGGTCGAAGCCACGAGCGTTGTACCTAGAAACGCAAAAAAAAAGAAACGTCTTTTATTATTAATAAGGCGCGAAAATCAGTTGACGCGTTGGTTATAATTAACTGACGAAAGCCCTCAAAGTTCCGGTTTCATTTAATTAATCGAAGTAGACGACTCGATAAAACTTTCCGTCTTCTTTGTCTTTTACAGTGCTGCTTCTCTTTTTTGCTCAAGTCGCGCTTGTTGCACCCTTTGTTGGACATTTCTTATTAGTTTGAGTGCTTTCGCGAAAGATTGCCGAGTAAATAAAATTGAAAGGAGGCTTCGCAAATGAAAACGCCGTTCCGCGACAGTTATATGATTGATCATTTGCAAATACAATGGCTTTGTACAAATACGGCTCGAGCCGCTTTTGATACTTGACGCCGCGAAATTACCACGTTAATTATTCACGCTTGGGTTTCAATCGACGAAGCTATTTGACGATCAAGTAAAATCGTTATTAATCTAATTTCATTCAATTTCTTATTCCGATAAAGGTTTTGTTTTTTTATTGATGTTTTAAATAAAATATTAATTGAAAACAGGCTTGAAACACATTAGTTGTTATTTACGTTTTATGAATAATGGAAAAAGGTATGTTGAAGTAAAAAGGTATTGAATTTACATAAAACTTATGTTGTTCAGTATTAGATTATACGCATTATTATAATGATACACGCGTGATATTAAAATAAGAGAGGATAGACGTTTTTTAATTGGAAAAGTTCCCAATTCGTAGTCATCAATGATTAATTGTCACTTAAAACTTTTTACCGTCTCAACAAAACTTAAATAATAAAAGAAACTTGATTAATCAGTTAGAATATTTCGCTGTATTTTCATAATTATTTTAGCTAATTCTTAATTATAATATTTTCGACGTAAAAAAAATAAAGTATGAAAATAAAAATTTAATGTATTGCACGAAGGTGTGTTTTACCTCATTCTTTACGTTCCAATGATTTTAATTAATGTTTATAAAATGAATTTCATATTCTAGAATACAAAATATTGCAAAAACGAAGTTATCTTTAAAATACCAGTAGTACTAAACTTGCGCGCGAGCGGCTTAAATATCGTATTTTTATCCTATTTTTCCAGTCATCTAGCTCGTAATCTATGCCTGCAAAATTGATCCCCTTTGGGTTTTTTTGCCCAGTATCTCAGTTACTTATTGGCACAGTGATTGGACCTAGTAATTATTTACTTTAATTTTGTAACTAACCAATCCTGATAAATTAAATTCTTCGCCCTAATATTATTTTCGCGTTATACAATTAACATCAATTATTTTGTATTGTAAAATCATCATTAATTAATATCGAGCGTCATCGACTAATGAAAATAAAAAATCAATGAACGTCAATTAAAAATGTACCTTCCCGGGCCGCCTTCACAATATCCTTCCTTGGACACCTCAAAACCATCGGGATTCATGGACGGAAGAATATGAATTCTGGTGTTGTCCAACAGCCACGTGAAATACGGATCGTTTCCGTACTCGGTGACGAGCAACTGCCGAACAAAAAGTAAACATTAGTAACGACGCGAGCGCTTGTTCGCAACATCGTTATTCATCGTCTTCCACTTCCTGCGTTTTTACGCTTGCGTGCGCGTGCCTCGCCGCTGCATTGGTAAAAAGGGAAAAAAAATTAAACAAGAAAAAACAAAGGCGTCCTCGATTTTTGGCCGGACGCCAAGCAGCTTTTTTCATCGCCGTAACGCCGCGTTACAAAGTTGACGCCAATGATCGGCGACATTATTGTAATCACGACGTCACGGCCGGCGCAACTTAACAACCGTTGCATCGGGCCCCTCGTTCCCGACCGTTGCTTCGTTTAATGAACAAACTATGTCCGACGGAGAATTGCCCGGCTTTCACTTTCCTTTTGTCGCTTTTTCTCGCTCGCTCTTCAACTCGACTAATTTGAATACGTCGATTTTGCATTATTCAATTCAGCCCCATTGTTTTCGACCTTTTTTTTTTTATTATTTATCTCTTCCTTTTGTTTTTTTTTTTTTTCATTATTTTTTTCAACATAAAACAAACACTTTGACACACGTTTCCTTTTTGTTCGCTTTCCTCTTGCGCAAATGAAAATTTATTGCTCGCATTTTTAGTGTTTTAGTGAAATATGAATGATAACATTTCCTGGTGAAACATTGTTAAACAATCGTTTTACTTTTTTATTGCTCAGTTTCGTCACGTGTTATTGATAATGAATTATCAGGTTGGGACTTTTATTTGATTATTTGCGTGTAAGGCGTGAATATGAGATTTCGCAGGAGGTAATTCAAAATAATTCCAATATTTGATAAGTGATATCAATGTTTTTTTAATTGTATACTTATAATTTTTATTAATTTAAAATATTTATCAATATTGGGATATTCAGAAACTATTGTCAAAATTATTTCTAACAGTACAAACTTAAAAAGTCGAACGATCGACGTGAGAATGTTTCACCTTGAAAAACAAGTTTATCGGGCTTCCTTATGATTGGAATTCCTACATTCGAAAATCCGATTTTTTTTTTTTTTTTTCAACAAGTTCAATTGAAAAATGGAATGTCGCGATGCAATCGATATATTATAACACATTATCAAACGTTATACTTACTCACCAAACACGTAAAATTTTAACTTTATATTCCATGAATTTCATACGCACCATTTTAAAAAATATTTTCCTCGAAATAATATATCAAATAAATCAGGAGAATATTGACATTATTAACGTGTGCTCGGAAAATTTTTCAAGCAAAAATTCCTATAAATTTTAAATTACGACTCCTGAAGAAAACTTTCAACAAATTTTTTCGTAATTTATGAGGGAATTTGCATTTTTGTAACAAAGAGTAATGTTTTTATGAAACAATTGTGTTATAATGTTTGTTTCTATAAATTATGACACATTATTTGAATCTTGTTTGTTTGCTTCATTTATTATTTCGATATATGTGTGAAAAAAATGAACCGTAATTGATAGTATGTTTCTAATTCAAGCAGCCGTAAACGTCGAGCGACGAGTGAAGTGAAAAAGTCGTGCGAGAAGTATGATATAAAAAAAAAAGGATGCACATAACAGCACGAGCCACCTTCAAAGTACTATCGAACGAAAATTCCGCAATAATAATTACTCATTCAATAACAATGCCGCGGCGTTCGCCAGCGAAAATGCAAATTTCGGCGACGTGCGCGATTCTGAATGCCAAATCTGAATTTCATATTCCCTTCATTACTACTTAAACTAATTGCACCGCGAACTCGGATTCATTAATATTTTCTACTTGACGGCACGCATAATCCTCTTATGTATCGCAGTAAAACAATCGGACCAAAAATGATCATCTTCAATTTATTTGCATTACTTTCTTCATTAATATTTATGTGATAATGAAAATATAAAGCACACTTTTCTTTAATGAACACAACTATTAAAGTCCAAAATATTACGGAGTTAGTGTCATTTTCAACGAGTTTTATCATTTTCGTTAGTAATCAATAACTTCATTTTTTTGCGGTTTAAAATTAACTAAAGTTAAATTATCATTTTTTAAAAAGTTGATTTTGCAATTTTGACTCTATGACATAAATAATGTTAAAACATAACACAAAAATGTGTCATTTTAACACAAAAGGACTGCTTTAAAATAATGCATTTTTGAACGAAAATGAATCTGCGAACTCTATAAACATTTTTTCAGTGTATGGAATAATGTAGAAATATTATTTTTGAAGATTTTAGAATATTTCGAAAACTCTTTCTTAATATTTTGTGCTCAGAGGGATATTACAATACTATTCTAACCCATTCGTCAAGATAGACAAAGTCATAACTGTACATCATGATAGCCAGCAATTGATTAAGAGATTTACATGCATTTACATCAAGGTAACTTTACATTGCTTTGTTTCATTTACATAAATTATTAACATAACTAGCTTAATAAAATTTAAATAGTGTCAAACTAATATAATAATACAACAATGATGTAATAGTATATCAATATAAAATATATTATGGTAATAAGCTAGAATATCTAGAGACAAAATATGATATTTATAAATTTTATATATATATATAAATATTATATATATAAAACACCTCTCATATATTGTGAATAGCAATTATTTCGTTTTTGTTCTTAATTTGTCAAATATAAATTACATTAATCTGATTATCAAAACAACTTCAATTTGTTTTACACTGAAGAAAAACAAAATTAAAAAGAAAATTTTTGTATAATTTTTATCGTTTTAAAATTTCATCAAATTCTATTTTTTTCCCCGACGTCGAATGAAAAATAAACGAAGCCAAGAAACTGAAGATGAGCGGCGCCGACAATTGTTTGACGATAGTCGAATTAATCGTCGACGTTTTTTGCAGACTTTTCCTCGTCTATTCTTACCGACGGCGAATCTTTGACTGTTCGCTTCAATTTCAAAATCGAAGCGATTTAGTGGCGATTGAAATTAGAGACTAAGTCGGCAAGAAAAAGAAAAAAGGAGCGCGCGAGAGAAAAAGCCAATATTAACTCCGACTGAACTTCTTAGCAATTACGACTGTCTCGAAAGCGATTATTTAATTTCCGTAACTGACGTCGATTAAAGCGCGCGGAGAAGGGAGCCACTTTTCGCTCATCGAAGTGGAAATCAATGAAAAGAGCAAGAGTCCTCCGGGGGAGAAAAAAATCTGCTTTCACTTGTACTTTGTTAGCATCCGGTCAACACGTTAACGTCAATAATAAAGACTTCTCTTTTATTCGTTCTAATTATTGCGTGGACCTAAGTGTTATGTATTATTTTTACGTAAGTGACAAAAAAAATTAAATAAATGAAACAAATTAAATAAATAAATAAATAATTTCTATAATATAATTTGACTAGAAGTAATTATATAGAAATATTATTTCGAGAGAACGTGGGAAACAACTTTTTTTTATCGTTTCTTTCATTTCTTTTTTTTAATTTATTATTTTTTGGGTAACTAAATTTTTACTAATTACTTGCGAACAAACTGTAATAACTTTAAAGAGTAATAAAAAAAATTTTGAAACAAGATTAGATAAGACAATAAAATAATGAAATGAATAAAGTGAAAAAAGTGAATTGAAAGAATTGAAAAAAAAGGGTCCAATGAATTGTTGCTGGTTTCGTCGATAGAATTGGAGCCGAGATGAAAACTCGGGTATATTTTATACACGCGAGATTTGCATGAAATTAACAGACTCGGAGGAGAGTAGGCTCGCGACAAGAAAGTGGAAAAACGAGGTCGATGGACGGCGAGTCGTGTTTGCACGTACGTGGATGAGATGAAGCATCAGCTCGCGACCCACAGCCTCATTGCCGTGGATATTGGCCACGTATTTCACGTCGGGCTTTCCGATCATGTGCTCGTATGGCGACGACGACACGACCATCACCCATAAGTCACGGCCTGAAATACAAAATTAACAACCAATTATTGAAATGAAATTATTCATGCACAAATGTATTTTTGTGATTTTTTTAGTACAATTTTTAATTTTATATCCATTAAAAAAAGAAAGATTGTTACAAACAAGGTTGCGTATGTATGAATTATATATTTGAGGAAAACGATAAGAAAATAAAATTTTTTGTTTTATTGAAAACGAAATTTTATAGTGATTACTCGTTTCGTAATTATGTATTGATTTTTACATATTTTACACAAATTATTGCCAACATCGCTGTTTTATTGCTGATTTAATGGCGCCATTCATAAATTATTGTTAATAATGAGATGTTTACATCATTAAATATATTTTTAGTTAACAATCATTATGAATAACACAATGTTCACGTATAGTGTTTATTAGCTTTTTTTTCGAATAAAGATTTTTCCTGCAATTTCAATAAAAGTTTTTGCAAACTTTAGATTACAAACGGAAAATGAAGTCCTACATGATGTTTGGTTTTACAATCAATTCGGATATTTGCGGGGGATTGTTTTATCAATCGTTGCGGTGAATTTTAATTCCGGCACAAAAAACACCGAATACGACGGATGACGGGAATTCACACTGAATTCAGTATTGATCGAATGCTTGGGCTAACGGAGTTATAATTATTGAATAACGCGAATCAATTATGCGAATTGATTTAGACTATGATTTAGGTCAGTTTAATTTCTTTTTCGTTCGTGTTTGAATGGCGAGTTAATATTTGAAAGAGTTTGAGAAAAACTTCTTTCGCCTAATGAATTGTTTAGTTTATAATTCAAAGCGAAGGTTCAGACTATTTAAAATATTCTCGTCAAAATTAATGAATGGTCTCTCGGTATTTTGATTTTTTGTTCATAAATATTTTTTATTATTTATATATAAATGTATTATTTAATAATTTATTCAACTCGATTTCTTAAACAAATGTAAAATCAATTGTAATTACAAAAAAAACTAATATTCTTGAAAATTAAAATTTAAATCAATTTTAATAATTACATAGACATGTAACATTAATTAATATTTCAAATGTAAATCACTGTTTGTAATTAAACTGTTTTTTTAACAAGCTGATACAATTATTTAAGTCAAGTAATTAAGATCATTTGATTAGCGCAACTTTAATTAAGGTACATTTTAAATGTTGACCCATCTAAAAGATACCAAACTTGGAAATAAGATCATTAACTGCATATACTTTAAGC
>JABFOV010006214.1:0-10978 GCA_022817685.1 Aradophagus sp. ZL-2020
GCTTAATTCAATTCAATTAATACAATTTTACTTTGATATATCATTTGTATAATAAGTTGTCATAATCAAATATTCGTATTGTTTTCCTCATTCTCTCTCTCCCTGTCTCTCTCTCACTACACATATATTCATATATAAATAATAGCTTTCAGATAAACAGGATCAGGATAATAGTTCATCATGTTCTGACTCTGAAATATTCAATCATATGAAGGATAATGAGCCACAAGATTTCAATATGAGAAAACAACAAGAAGTACTAAATATTCAAGAAGAGTCAGACGACGATTATTATAGTCTTAGCAGTGTTGATAATGACGATGACAATGACAGTGACGATGAATTGCAATGTGATTTTATCTTAAATGACGACGTCGAAGGAAATGAAGGAAATTAAATAAATGAAATCGCAAAATGGGCAGTTAGAGCGAAAATATCGCATTATCACCTTGAGCAATTATTAACTATATTAAGGAAAAGGCACTTACCCGATTTACCAAAATCAGCAAAAACCTTATTGAATACCAGTAAAACTGCATAGGAAATTAAAAAGATCGATGTAGAAGGATAAAATGCTAGCGATTATGTATATTTAGGTATAAAAAAGGGACTAGAAACTTGTATAAATACCGATAGTCACCTTTCACGAGGAATTCTTCTACAGTACAATATCGATGGTGTGCAGTCATATAAAGGTAATTAATCAACAATTTTGTATTGGCTTGGTATCATGATATATAACGTTATACTTAAAACTATATTATTTACAGGGAGCTCGGTAAATATATGACCAATACTATGCAAAGTTTTTTTTGAACCGGACATCTATAAACCTTATCCAGTAGCTCTTTATTTAGGTAAACAAAAACCAAAGAATTTGCAAATATATTTCAAAGATTTTATTGAAGAATTAAATTACTTATTGCGCCAAGGAATCACAATAGATAATACAAAGTTTACCATCAAGGTACACTGTTTTATTTGCGACACTCCCGCCAGATCATTAATTAAGGGTACGAAAGGACATAACGAATACTTTTCATGTGAAAGATGTTGTATAAAAGGAGAATATGATATAGCAAATAAAAAAGTGGTCTTCATTAATTCCAATGAATCTTCATTAATTCCAAAAGAAAAAAGGACAGATATAAATTTTAGACTGCAACAACAGAAAGAACATCACGTCGCTGTATCACCTCTTTTACAAATCGACTCGATAAATATGATAACATCTTTTGTTCTTGATTTCATGCATTTAGGGAATTTAGGTATTATGAAATTGTTATTAGAATTTTGGTTGAAAAGCAAAGTATCAACGAGACTGTCACCTTCGCTAAAGAAAACTTTATCAGATAGAATGGAATACATCAAGATTCAAATGCCAGTAGAATTCCAGCGAAAATCACGGTCTACTGACGATGTTTGTCGGTGGAAGGCTAACGAATTCCGCTTTTTTCTTCTCTACTGTTGACCTATCGCACTGCAAGATTTACTCCACAAAAAATTATACATTCATTTTCTACTATTTTATGTGTCAAGCATAATTTTAAATTCAAAAAAGAAATTTAATCTGCTAAATGACGTAGATATGTATTTAAACATATTTACAAGTCTTATGCCAAAATTTTATGGAACAGTGTTGGGGCGAACCTAACGGGGCCTCGAAGATACCTAAATAGCCCTTTTTGCGCCACACGGTAGGTCGAGAAATCACCGCCAAAGGCACCACAAAGTTTAGATTCAAACTTGTTTTATTTTCACATGAAGTTCAAAAATTACCCGCGAATTGTTGCACAAGCGGGGCCGGTGCGATAGGATTTCTGCACTGACAAATAAAGCCAACAGAAAAAGAAACTATACTTAAGTATTATCGCCGAACACCTGCCGGATCGCGACGCCAAATTTCCTCACACCACGAGGAGCCGAAAAACAAACCGCGCACGAAAAAGGTCTTTGCTATTCGGCGTCTGATCGACAAGTGCCCGCAGATAGCAAGCTTGGAAAAGTCGAAAACAGAAAATAATCACACACACGCACCCATACAACGATGCAATGTTTTTTACGCGGCTGCACGCTCAATTACAGCCGTGGAAATTCGCTAATAATGCGCGCTACAGAAAACTTAAAATCGACGAAACAATTGAGTATTAGAATAAAATAATTATAAGAATAAGAAAGTCCCGCATGAACGCTGCTCCAGCGTAACAAATAGAATTAATGACAATGAATGTCCACAATTTGACCCATATAGTCAACGACGTCAAAAATATGAACTGTTCCATAAATTCTATATCAGCATTTTCTTTCGAAAATTTCCTTGCAACACTAAAATATTTATTGCGCTCTGGTAACAAACTGTTATCTCAAATTTGCCGACAACTCCACGAACAAAATTATGGATGTCAAGAAAAACCTTGCATACCACCGAAAACTCAAATTTTAAAACAACAAAAATGTAGTAATAAAATACTGAAATTGAAGCACAAATATTATATTTTTACGGGCAAAGAATCTAATAACATAGTTTTATTGGAAAATATAAAAGTCTTTAAAATATATGACATGCAATTAATTGACGGAGACATAATTTTAATAGGAAAAACTTGGAAGAAAGAAGACTCGATTTATACTTATCCTTGTGATTCAAACATATTCAATATGTAAAAATTGTGTCATAAGCCTACGAAAAAAATTAAGGAACTATCTCTTTCATTAGTAGAGAGCAAAATAATAACTATAAAAATTAAAACGAACGACCAAGAGAATACATACGCTATGCCACTTTTACATTAAAATAAAAACATATAATGCGTTTTAATAACGTTTTAATAACGTTTTAATTAAGTTTTAGTGTATTATAATATTTTTAAATGTAACTATAAAATATAACTATTCAAAGTATAGCAAATAAAATTCAGAAAAAATGTTACACGGTTTCAATGAGTTTTCTTTTGACAAAAAAGAATATTTACATTCCATTAAATATGTTTACTTTCTGGCATCTTTTTTTTATTACTATTAAAAAATCAGTCATCTTTCTTTAGGTGAAAGTGGGGCGCATATGTTGGCCAACAAAGGATTAAACTCACAGAAAATTATACACGAGAAAATTCCTAAAACAAATAAATATATATAATATTTTCAATTTAAATCATCTACATAGAATTGGCGAATAATCTATATTTTCATGTATTATTCAGATTAACGAAATTATTTCATTCAAAATCTTTACACAATCATTTAATAAGTTTTTTTTCGGAAATCATTCGCGAAATGAATCGCGAAATCCGCGATATAAACTTAATGAGACAGCCCGGATGCAGATCGATTCTTGATAGTTGCAAAATACACGTCTAAGACCAAAGAAAGCTGCCTAGTTGCAGCCCGACTCTGGCTAGTCGAAAACAGCAAGTCGAAACCCTATAGATGCTGCCTTGTTGAAGCCCAAATCAGGCTAGTCGCAAAATCTAACTTCGAGCCCAAATGGGGCTGCCTTGTTGCATTCCGACTCTGGCTAGTCGAAAATCCAAGCTAAAACCCTATCTAGGCTGCTTTCTTGCAGCCCGAATCTAGCTCGTCGCAAAATTTAAGTCCGAGCCCAAACGGGGCTGCCTTGTTTCAGCCCAAATCTGGCTAGTCGCAAATTCTAGGTCCGAGCCTAAACGGAACTGCCTTGTTTCAGCCCGGCTCTGGCTAATCGCAAAATCCCCCTTCGACCCCAAACGAAGCTGCCTTGCTGCAGACTGATTCTGGCTAATCGCAAAATTCTCTTCCTAGCCATAACGAGGCTGCCTAGCTGCAGCCCGAATCTGGCTAGTCGCAAAATCCATGTCCTAGCCATAACGAAGCTGCCTTGTTACAGCCCGACTCTGGCTAATCGCAAAATCCCCCTTTGAGCCCAAACGAGGTTGCCTTGCTGCAGCCTGATTCTGGGTAGTCGCAAAATCCTTGTCCTAGCCATAACGAGGCAGACCTTGGTTTGATAGTGTTAAATCTAGTTATTTTTAACATGGTATTCCTTTTTTGTGCGTACCCTGATAATTCTATAAAGGGCCTTAATTGAAACAAGGAACGCTCTGTTAGATTTCTACTAGGGATGCGAACGACAAGAAGCAAAAAAAGGGGAAGGGGAAACCCAGTTATCCGACCAGCCGACGGAAAGTCCGAGGTCCTGAAGGATCGCAGGAGTTTAACCCTGAGCCTGTGACATGCTCTATGAACTAAGACGGCCACAAAAGACCCGAAGTGCTTTGAAGAGCTGGGTATAGATCTGGAAAAATCAGGTAAAATGCGTCGCCTAACGCTTCGGGCTACACGTGAAATCAGGCACCTCGACGAGTCGACTGAAGTTGATGAAGTCCGGGCCTCTTTGATAAGCGATCTGGGACTTGCAACGTTCAACTCATCACAGCGAGTCTCACTGCTGGCGCCTAACGGCAGGAACCGAAGGCTGGCCGTGGTAGAGATGGACGGAACCGAAGCTAATAAGCTTCTAAAGCGAAAGAAATTGAAAGTCAGCTGGGTGAACTGCCGAATCAGGCAGCGCATCTCGGTGGAGTGTCGTTTTAGGTGCCTCGTGGTTCTCGTGCCGGAAAGGCATGAGAACTGCTATAAATGCGCAAAAACTAGCCACAAGGCAAAAGCCTACACCGCAGCAGCTGCATGATGCATCCTGTGCGGGGAACTGGATTTGTACAGTGGATCTAAAGCCCAGAACTCGGGAATACGGAAGTGCATGGCCTTCAGCCGTGCCTTGGAAGAGGCTAACGTGGGCCGTGGCAGGTAATGACACAGATCCTGAGGGGCAACATGAACAGGAGTCGGATAGCAGTCGATCTGCTCTCCCAATTAGCTGTCGAGCACGGTGCAACTGTGCAACTCATTAGTAAACAACGTTCGTTATGTCGACCGTAGCGCCTCTCTTGGCGCCAAGCGTCGAACTTGAAGTCAAAAGTGCGCGTAAATTTTAAACGTGTGATGAAACGTTTCTTTGAAGTGCGGTTTCTTCAGGTCAATTTTTATTTAATAATTAATGAAATATGTCTGATATAATAATTTCCTGAGGTTTTGAAGGCACTGATGTTAATTATTTCAGGCGTAAGAGAGTATCAAAAGGAATGTAAACATGAAAATAATAAATAAGCTTGTAATTAAAATATTACCTGTCAATGTTAATATTTTTATTATATAAAATAGGTAAAAAATTATATGAAAGTGATCATGTGTTTGAAGTACGAGAAGTGGTTACCTTAAAATGATTAGTGACGCTGTAACGTGGTTAAATAACTTTTGCCTTAGGTACAACTTTTCCATTGATTTGTTTTAAGGTGACCCTTGTCGTACGTCAAACACATGATTACTTGAATATAATTTTTTACGAATTTTATATAATAAAAATGTTATTATATCAGACATATGTTATTAATTATCAAATAAAATTTGACATAGAAAAACGCACTTCAAGGAAACGTTTCATCACACGTCATAAATTTACGGCCACTTTTGATTTCAAGTTGCGCCACGAGAGGCGCTACGGTCGCTATGCACATAGTGTATAAGAATCGACTGGACCCACAGTGGTACGCGGATCGCTCAGGGACTGCGGCCATTTGGATCCAGGGCTAGGTTCCTGTGAATGGTTTCGGAGCTGGGGACGGCTTCGGGTGGGTGAGATCTCGCAGAGTCACCATGGTGAGTTGCTATCTCAGACCCAACGAGTCAATAGGTGACTTCCGCAGAAAGCTCGGAACCATCGTCGGAACCACCGTCGGAACCATCCTGAATATCTCGATGTTGTCCGAGGGCCTGGCGCAACGTGTCGCCGGGTGGAGAGTCATTGAGGAATACACGGGCAGCGATCATTAATACATTGCGCGGCAACGGCGTCGCGGTCTGGCCTAAAGGCAACCACGAAGGCGGGACGCCTCCATGCCCCGAATAGCGAGTACGCGACACGCCAGACGCGCAGTGTACTGGTGGACGGACGAGATCACTGTACTCAGACGCGCCTGTATCAGACTCGAACGGACGGCACAGCGTGTTCGACCGAGAAGAAACGCTGCACATCTGATTGAGCAACACAAACAGGAGAGGAATTATCTGAAGCGGGCCATGAAAAACACATTTAGCGATTTGACCTTGGTACGTGTGGAGGAACTGGACTCTGACTTAGGAGCGGTTTGTGAGACAGCTAATGTCTCAAGCGTGCGAATCTTATTTAAGATAAAAGTCTCAAACTGTTTGTATGTGGCATACTCTTTTGAATCTCCTTACCCAGATTCCCAATCCTTTCGCAAGGACATGCTTAGTTTGCCGAGCAGTAAGAGAATCAGGAGCGGGTCCCAATTTGAAGTGTCACAGCCGATATTTTGTTGGGAGTACAACGCGCACAGTGTCTCAAAGTGCTTTAAGATTTGCGAGGTTTTCTTGCGAATCCTCTTGGATATTGAACAACTTGTTCAATAGTGAGGTGATGATGATACGATTATTTTAGTATCGATCCTAGAGTGAGTTCCAAGCAGTAGCGTAATTGTTGTTTGTTATTGCTAGCGCGCTGACGACACTAGCAGCCTCGCCTGTCAGGCAAGTTTTCAAGTTTGCAATTTTTGGACCGCGGATAATGCATCGTTCTCATGCACGGCGGTGTTGTACAAGTCGCGGAAATGAGCCCACTCGACGTAGTTGCCAGAGAACTTAGGCAAGTCGAGCCTCGGAAGGCGAATGTTAGCTTCCACAGGAAGCACCTGAACTTGCGCACGGTCTTGTGTGACTTGTATGTGCGACGAGCTACTGATGGGCGAGTGCATGCTGAGCTCGCACGTATTGTGAAGTTCGTTCAATCTGACCGTGAAAAACTCTTCGGCCTTGTCACAGGATTCTTGTATGTCCTCGTATACTTTGCCGGCTAAGTACAGCATGTCAGAGTGTAATTCCACGGGAATGAGGGAAGAGATCTTGGCATGCAAAGCCAAGGTTGAGGCCAAGGCCTCTTTATATTTGTTTAATAGAGCTATCAACTATCTATCAACTTATTGACTTCTTCATGGAAAAGTTGGGGCCATGTCGAAACGTTGATGAAAAATTTGACAAAAGATATGGAAATTAGACGAAGAAGCACGGCACAGCCCTGTTTGTCACTAACTGATCAAAAACGCGCCGAAAACGGTTGTGACGAACGAACTAAAAAAAATGCGATCAATAAGGCGTAATTTTTGAAGAAAGTACGAGTGGCCTTGTTAAAACCTATTTATGGCCTTAACAATTATGAGAATGGCTCTAAGAGCGCTTGTAGTGTGTCCAAAACACGAAAAAGAGATGAGCGTAGTTGAAAGTGCGACTGATGCGCGTGTCCTTGTCAGAAACTAGTCATGGTCTTGACAAGTGGGAAGTTGGCTGTAGGAGCGCTGAACTGTGAAAAAACACAAAAAAGAAAGAAGCGCTGAACGAAACTTCCCTTAATAGATTGTTAGAAGAGAGGGTTTTGAATTCTGAACTGTTTTTCAAGTTAGGTTGATGAAATAACAAGGCACAGCCGTGTTAAGCACCACGCTAACTGACGTGCTGGAATGCCCGAAGTGCGCGAGGGTTATAAGGCGTACGTACGTCTCCTTACGAGTCACCTGTCAAAATGAGGAAGCGGGGGAGGGGGAAAATCCGGCTGGAAGGACTGACAAGAGAAGGGCCAAGGCAGGGCCTTCCTTGCTTTAGAAAAAAATGTTTAGGATGCGATACGCTGGCGCAAAATGCGATGCGAAGCGAAAAATGTCAAGGCGGAACCGCAACGCTGCAAAAACCACCGTGGTTGCTTCGCCAGGCTCAACCTGCTGAACAACGCTCGCGTAGTGGAGTGGACTGTACATGAAAGAAGAAGCGTGGCACAGCCCCGCTCGCTTCACTCATCTGCAGGTAACCTGAAAAGAAAGTAAAAGAAAATGTGGCGCACTGAATGAGAGAAAGAAGCGAAAGGCAGGTTTATCTTGATCGCGTTTATTAAAGTAAAAGATATAAAAATAATATGTCAGTGTAAGGGGGCACAATATGTTAGGGCGCACGGCACAGCCGAGCAGCCAGGGAGGGGAGCAGCTGCTAGCTGGAACATCCGGCAGCAAGTGTCGCTGCTTGGTCGCTGCTGCGACCACCTGTGCTGCCGCCATCTAGCGACTTATCTTGACAAACGTAAACTTAAACTCATTGAGACATCGGACCTCAAGGCACGCGGTCGAAGTCGGTCGAAGGCGTGAGGTCGAAGTCGGCCTCATGAAATAACGGTACAAGACAATTACCTGGTAAAAAATGAACTTTATTTGACTTAATTCTAAGAAACTCTATACGGGTGGCTCGCCGGTGCGGCCTAATAGAGAACGAAACTATATTAAAAAAACCATGCTCGAAGCATGGCAAACGCAAGTTACGCAGAACAGACAAGAAAATTATAAGCTTACAGAAAAGATAGCGCGAGAGAGAGTGAAAAGCTAAGCGGGGTGCGGGAGCGTGAGCGAGAGAGTAAGCGCGAGAACACGTGCATGTTGATCAACCGGCCGGCCGCTTCGCGGCCAGCGGTGCATGTTGTTAAACCATACTTATCGGGGCTCGGACCGCTGGGGCTCGAGCATGGCTACTTTACCCACGCCGTCAGGTCGTCCGCATCCGAGCATCCTCGTCTGGGCCTAGCCACGCATCACGTGGCTCGTCGTGTGTCGGTCGTCCTCCACGTCCTCAAGGACACGAGGTACACGCGGTTTCTACGCGCGCGGTGGCCAGCCCGTTAATAGCGGCTTACTTACTTCGCGTTACGTGGGCGGTCACTTTTATTTTCATGGCAGTTACTGGCGCGGCGTGTCGAGTTGCTGAACCGGTGCGGCGTCTCTGGCTGCTGAACAAGAAGTGTCGGGGTGCTGGCCGCGAATTCAGTCGATAGGGGGTCCGCGATCACAGGGCCGCGGGGCGCCGTCAGGTAGCGGCGCACCGCGGATTTTCGGTCAATCGATTACGCAATCGATTTCCCGACGGAAGCGCTTTTGACTCGCGCGGTGCGTGTATTGCGTAACACAGTGAGGGGAAATTTACCTTACAAATCATCAAAATTATCGAAAACATTCATTATATAAATTTATCATATTATATATTAATATATAACATTTTTATATTTCATTGCAACGCAAACATTAGTCAGAAGAAACGCAACGCAGTAATAATACTTCATTGAATACGTATTGATAGTGTATATATACTTCATGCAGCAGTTAACTAATACTTGCTAGAATATTGACGCCACCTAGTGAGTAAAGAAGAACTAAAATAAAGGATGGCACTTCTATACCGCGAAATAAAAAATTTAATTACTTAATTTAAAAGTGAAATGAAATGAAGTAGACGAATAAGGGCTACAAAAAAATGTTTGTAATCAAAGTTGTTGGCGAAGGGGTTTGTTTAAATCATAAGAAATTAATTTCCGCCGACGGGTGCGATAGCGTAACATTATCGCGGAATACGCTGATCTCGTTAATTGCTTTTAGAATAATTTGACTTGACCTAATAACCGATATTTAGAAATGAATCGCATGGAACTCGAAATTAAAATAATAACACGGGCCCGACGATGAGACAGAAGACGAGACAAGGAGCACAATCGAGTCCGTCTAAACCATGACAAAGATCCAACTCACAACAACTGGAGTGTCTAATCACGGGCTTGAATGAATTTAACTTTTAATTTTGAATTGCAATATTATTTAAAAATTGGTTTGAGAGAAACGCCTCAAAAACCCAATATATGTATTAAAATGCGTCAACGACTCGTTGAGCAAGATTGTAAATGAAATCAAATGAAATTAAATTATAAAAGAAAATAAACCCGAAACAGACTATTTAATTGAAGAGTTCCCTATTGACCTCATGGAACACAACATACAGATGCAAGTTCTTTTGATGGGAGGAAAGGAAATCTTCACAAAGATATACCTTTGCGAAGATTAACAGTTCCAAAGGACGATGGATTATATAGGATGGAAACTCTTTTGAGTTGGGACGAAAAGGAAAAAGAAAAGGGTTTAAAGGCCCTGAAAATAAAGTGTGCTTGCCGCCGACCTCCACCAATATTGCAAACCAAAGATAACAGTATGAAGAAACTCGAGGCAGACCCACTGAACGACGGCAAGCACTTTTCATTGACAGCTGAACTGTCAGTATTGATGTCCAGAATGGAACTCGCATACTGTGACCCGAATTTTGGAAGACTTGAACGAACTAACTCGCGGGTCGCGGTCGCGCTGTATTTAAAGGATTCGGCCGTCGTAACGTCACGCGGCCGTTGACAATTCTATCCGCAGCCGTTAGGCCGGATTCACAATACGGGGACGTCGGGGGTTGCGTTGCGTTGCGTCAATGTAAATCAAATGGGACGATCGCCGGCGAACGTCCGATCTTCGTTATTGTGATTCCGGCCTTACGCGTCGAACGTTCGACGCGTTCAACCGCCCTTTGCTTTTCCGAATAAATATACCGACGGCGGTCACTTAACACAATAATTAGAAGTAAAGTAAAAAAAAAAAATAAGATTACACTGACAAGCAATATAACTAAACTAAAGTAGAAAAAAAGGAGTGTTTAATGAAATGGGTTTTAAATTAATAATAAATACAGAAGATTTATTATATATCAAAAATTTTGTTTGCGGTTCTTAAATCCTATGTTTATCATGAACGACCCACTCAAAAGTATTCATATCATATACTTTATATGCCCTAAAATGTTCATTAAAGTAACAATTTTTCATTCAAAAATGACACTTCTTTTTTATATATTTATCTATTGTGAGCGGCACCGCGCCATCGCCGCGTCGCTCACGGTTTTACGGGCCAATCCCCGTCTGCGGGGGCGACACCGGTCGCGGTCGCGGAAGGCGCGGAGTCGCCTCTCTCGGTAGCGGCGAGGCATGGTTCTTCTCCGGCCGGCCGACGCCGGCCATTCTTGAGTACGC
>JABFOV010006215.1:0-10978 GCA_022817685.1 Aradophagus sp. ZL-2020
GGCGAGGTGTCACCGTTATTGAAGAAATCGCATTACGAAGGCCGGTGTACAGTTATAGTTTCAGTTTAATGAAAGTCAAACCATTCCTTCGTAGCGCGTTGTTTAAAGATAAGGGAGGACATTAGTATTCCCCGCTGATTAAATTGCCGAACTTGAGCCTCCGCGCGAGAGCTCGATTTGCCCCGGAAACGAGACTTTTTGCCGTTGAAATTGGCTCGCAAGTCGCCGCGGCGTTTGCGAGCCGCGCCGGCCGTGACAAAGAAATCGAGCGACGAAAGCTCAGACAGCGACGCGAAACGCCCCGCAAAAGAGAAGACGCCGTAGCGGAAAATAAACGGGGTAGGCCGGATTCAATTACTCGGGGAACAATACCGCCGAGCGCCGGCGTTGTTTGCTCCGAACGTTTCTGCTCCGGGACTTTCGCGTTCCTGTCCCGCCGCGCTATGATATTTTGTTTGCCGTTGTAATTCCAACCGCCTTTTCTCTAAGCGGCCTCCCTCTTATTTCGCTCGGTCCCCGTCGTTAAATTCGTCGGCGCACGCTCCACTTTTCCGTCCTGACTTTCGTTTGCTGCTTGAAAAACGAACGATGGAATGGAACGATGGAAATGGAAAGCAAGCGAGAGAAACGCCGGCAAAAGTTGCGAGGAAATAGTGCAATTTTCGCGGTTGCTCGAGGTTTTTCTTTTTCGCCTCAGGCTCCGAACGAACGGAATATATGCGCCGATCGATATGGAACAATAGAATTCTCGGGGGATAATTGGCGATACGAGGACGATGATGCTTTGACAGTTTTATCGGGCGGGCCGGGCGAATCGGCGAATTTGCGAATTTGCGGCGCGTTTGCGTCGAAGAGCGGCGTTT
This sequence comes from Aradophagus sp. ZL-2020, assembly GCA_022817685.1. Classification (NCBI taxonomy): domain Eukaryota; kingdom Metazoa; phylum Arthropoda; class Insecta; order Hymenoptera; family Scelionidae; genus Aradophagus; species Aradophagus sp. ZL-2020. The sequence goes on from JABFOV010006215.1 coordinate 864, forward strand.
GATGATGAATCCGAGAGCAAACGGTCCTTCGGGCTCGGGATTCTTTTTTCGCCCGCAATCGGCCGATGATTTTTGGTTTGCTCTGCCAACGAGGGCTTATGTTTGACGTTGCAAATATCTAGTCAGACGGGTGTACAATATTTGGATAACAAGTCGACGCTCCCTGCTTTATCAACAGCTACTCCGGAGACACAATGCTGGGCGAAAAACCTCTCCCGCTCTTATTGTTCGCCGAGCTTTCGCACCTTTGATTTGCAATGTAAATCCGCCTGGCATTAACTTATGCGTGATTGAAAAATATTTTCCGCGTTAAGGAATGTTTCGTTGCTAATTGAAATTGTTTTCTCGTTTCTTCCGTTCGGCCTTTTTCCCGCCTTCCTTTTCTTTTTGGACTGAAGTGGAAAGCGAGCTCCACGCGGGCGGCCGTGCGCGCGATAATGCAAACGAAAGCGAAACACTCACCCGGAATGCTTTAATTCCGGCTGACGTTGCGATCGGCAAACAATAACGTGCGATGCCTTATCGAACGACTGGCATCGCGACTTTATGATAATTCACCGAGCTATCGATGATCCACGATCCGAGATCGTGCATTCTAAAAGGCAGTACATGCATTATTCCTTGGCAATGCACATTGCGCAGATCGCCCGCGTTAACAAACTATCACGGATCGTTAATCGTGATCAACAAATTCGATCGATCGGCCCGACGTTATCAATCACTAATTTTTTTTCCCGCCGAAAATCTGACGGCACGATTCATTTCCGGCAACTTTGGCGAAAAGTGCGCCCGGCAAACACGCCCAGCTGCGAAGATTAACTCGCGCAGTCACGCGAGACCGAAAACAAAGGTTGAAAAAGGAAACCACGGAAAAGAAACGGATGGAAAAGGTTTATTAATAAGTCGTTCTGGTTTCTTCTGCGTGGGTGAAATGAAGGCCGAATGAATGTTTCAGGTGTTCGTCTGTTATGCGAAAATGCTCGTACCGGCGTCAGTTTCTTCTTTTGCGCCGTTCTTCAGCCTTTGTTTATTCATTTTCCTGTTATAAATTTAAAACTTTGATCGCGTGGGCGACGGTTTTTCGCGCGATCAGTCCATTCGTAGGTGAATTTTGGTTTATGAAATTCGCTTTGCTGCTTTACTGTCAAATCTCAGTCGGAAAGACAAGCGAATTCCCATACAATATTTCCTTATGTGTATTATTGCTGAACTTGCATTTTGTGACAATTTTTCGTCCGCTGTAATTATTTGTGTCAAGGACTTGCAAATGAATTACGATTGTCTTTCCTTCAACGTCGAACGAGCATAAACGTGGGCGTCATTGTTTCTGCGGAAGGACGTGAGAAAAAATTGCAAAAATAATGCGCCGGTGAAGTGGAAACATTGCCAAATGCACAAGTCAAGTCGTACGTTATTGAAATAAAATTTTGCGTTTACCATTGTACGGAATAACGTTGAGCAATTGTCAAAAGTCGTTGGTATAGTTTTGGACGAGAAATTGGCCGTATATTCGGTGAATTCGATTAGCAAATTTTGTAATCAAGACTTCTCAAATACTCATAATTCGAATTCCCCGAGTATGCAGAAATGCGTGCTGAAGCAAGCACATGGAAAGTAATTGGTCTCAAGAGCTTTCGTAGCATTGAAAAAAGAGACAACTCCGGGGCAGAAGGGGCAGGATAATGGGAAAAGAGGAGGAATCGAATTTCATGAGCGGTTTCGCTTCGAGCAATGTAGCTTTCTGCAGTGTTATCTTCGGAGTCGCGCGGATCTCGCTAAAGCGCACTTGACAATGGAAATCAGACGCCTCTCTATTCTCTTCTTTTCAGCAATCGCAGCACCTATAACCACGTTTTCATAAATACCTGTGAAACACTGACACTTTAAACCAGTTCCTCATTGTTCTATATTCGACCAAAAATCGCAGATTTATCTCAGTACAAAATTATGTAACCGTCAAAATAAACTTTTCGTAAAAGTGTATTTTATATTATGTGAAGATAAAATGTATAATCGATGAAAACTGTCTTGCGTTAAATTCATGCGTGGCTATGTGCGTAACTGAAAAGTTGATCAATGGTATTAATTAGATGACATGTAAATAGGGCTGCAACTTGATTCATTTTAGTGATCACATACTGATTACTGATTTAATTTTTAAGCATAATCGATAAAGAACGTGAATACTACATATGAATACTTGTGTTAACTTTCACGATACTCGTGAGACATGTATACAGCTGGGACAGTAATCTTTTCCACGAACAACTGTACGCTAATACGAAAAATGAAATAAAATGAACGGATCAGTATATTATGGTCGACACAATACAAAATCTTTCATAATTAGTCGAAGTAACTAAACGAAAGGAAAATTGGCCGCAGAAATAGCTGAGCAATTTGGCTGAGTAGTCGACGCGGTGCAATCGATTTATCGCTTTTTCGTTTATCAGCGCTGTGCGGTGTTTAAGTGGACATTATGAACGTTCCCTGTGGCATGTCTAAATATTGAAAGAGAGAAAGGAAAGCGAGCGATGGTGTGCGGCAAAAGTGCGTCGGAAAAGGGAGGACCAAAGAGGATGGCGGATACATTGCCGTTTGAGCTAATTGGCGGATTTTCCATCGCCTAGTGGACCGAAAAGATTAGCGGATCCTCTCTGGTTCTCATTTATCGCCGTAGATCTTGGTCCCCGTCCGACTTCCCTGTCCCTCGGACCAGTCGAAAGATACCGCTAAAACATGGGAGAAAATCCGAGCCGTCTGAGCCTGGCGGGAATGCATTCTTTCAATTCCGCAAAGCATTATCATCATTTCGTACCTACAGTTACTATACAACAGTCCATTAAAAGCAACCGATCACGTCGACAAATCGGTCATAATCCCCGACTTTCAATCGGCATCGCCATTCGGCGAAGCTTGACGTGGACGCGACTTTGCAATCGACTCGTTCTTTCTCTCGTAACCGTTGATGCCGCAGTATTTTTTATTATCTCGGGGTTACTGTTCGCGGTGGGCAAGAACATAAGACAACAGTAGTCACGCGTAAAAGTAACGCCAGTCGTTCGGAGTTAACGAGAACACCTTTACGACCGCCTTAATTGGAAGTTTAAGGCGACATAAAGTCCACGATGCCGTACCGCGCACTGACCCTTGATAAAGGGAAATTAAAAATTGAAAGCTCGTGACGGTCCTTCGACGAGGCCTCTATTGAAGGAATGATGGAGCAAAAGGAGACGGCAGAAATAAAGGAGACGGGCGAAACAAATAGGAAGATGCGCGTTGCGTAAAACGCGAGAGCGAGAAGAAAACGGCGCTTAAGGCAACGTGCTTTATTCAATGACCGTACGTGCTCGAAATACGCGCGTGTTTGATTGCAATCGGTATGTCTGTGCCATTTAATATTTGAACGTTATGCAGCCGTTTCGGGGAGTTGTTGTTGTTACGAGCATGTCGGAACGACACTTTCTTATTTTTATCGCGACTTGTTAATTCCATTGATTCGGCGTTTATTTTCCCACGGCTTATGGGAATTGAAAAATACATCAGTCCGCAGACTCGCTATTTTTTCTTCCCCTTTTGACGGGCCTCAAACGTAAATGGCTTGCCTCGCTTCACACGACACGTTCCCTCCTATCAAGACAACGACTACAACGTGAATTGACTCGTTTAACTTGGGTCGACGCGTAATTGAATCAAACACCATGATAACTTTTAATCAATGTTGAGTCAAGGTTCGAGATCTTTATTAACAAGTACTTGGTATTTAATTTCAATATGTGTTCTTGTAGTCAAATATAAAATGTTTAACTGACTGTTACACTCGTTATTATGTTTTCAAAATTTCTTTCCCTTCAAGATTAAGCAAAAAATGTTTTCCAACATTGGAATACCCTTGGATGTTAAGCCGGCAACTTATTCACTTCCACGTTGGCAGGTGTCAAAGCACATATTGGTAATACATTTTCAAAACTTGGAATCGTTCGTTGCAAACTTTGCGATTGCTTTTCCACCCCGCACAAACCGTTCGCCGAGAGCAACAGCCCACCGGCAAGATCGATCGTTACAACCGAACGGACGTCTAACGTTGCGGAGGCGCAGATATTTGACAAACAAGGCAGTTTGCAATCCTATTAGCAACATCATCCGCGGCACACACGGGCGCCCTTGATCGCGCTATAATCGATCGACCGGTGGCGGTGGCCGTTATCCGGTCTCGTTATCGCGTTGCCTCGTTCCCTCGTCGGGCAAAAACCGCGTCTTAATTAAATTCAAAGTTGGCGCGCCAACGGCCGGTCTTATCGCGAGCACCCTGTGTGGTCCCGTGTGGGCTCGCGTGGCCACATAACGTCGCGTCGATGTGACTTGATAATTAGTTTCCACGGCGAAGATAACGCGCACCGCGCCGAGAGCGTATCCTGCGGCGCAATTTGCGGCACGATGTGTGGCCGCGCGCTTACGTAATTCGAAACGCGCGGCAATCGGGGTCCGTTAGCGCGACCGCGGCGCCACCGTCGTAGCTATGAAAATTGCCGAATTTCCGAGTAACCGTTGGCGCGAGCGTTCAAGTATTAATGTCGCAGGCTGCGGAACACGATAACTCGGCGTGCGTGGAGGAGGCGGGCAACAACGACTTACGCCCATCTAATTTCGAGGGCACATTCTGCGGTATCTCACGAGGGGCTGTAATTCAGCGCTCGACCTTCCGCCTTGAGCCGCCTTGCCGCCGCCGCCGAATTCCCGCTCCCTCGCGCGCCCTCGACCCCTCTTTCTCCGCGAGCATAAAGGATGAAATGAAGCCGGAATACCACGCCCTGGCTAGCGTATCGCATTTGCCAACGCTCCTCGAGCCCAGCACCAAGACGTTCCAGCCGGTTCCGCTATCTTCCATCCTTCCCTGCTCACTCGGCCGTGCAATTTTTATCACATTATTATTCATCTTGACGTATCATGGTTTATCATGATGTACTGTAGACCTCTGCTTACGATCCCGGTCGCTTCGATTCCACTCTTTCTCTTTCGACTGATACGTTCAATTGCCGAGCGACGAACCTCCCGTCGTAATGTTCCGGCAAATTCTTTTTCAATTGTTATGGCCAAAAATAACTGGCGGATTATGTCTCCCGGAACATTTATTGCAACGTAGAAAAAGTTTGATGTTTGATACAATCTTTCTGTCGTCATTTTCCAACAATTAGTTTTACAGCTAAAAGATAAACATTTTTCGCGTAACACTCGGATAGCAATATTTTTATGTACACAGTCGTTTTCGCTCGTTGTTAAGATTTAAGATTTTGTAAAATAACCTTCAAAATTTGAATCTTTCAACCATTTTTTTCTTTTTCTAATTTTAATCGGATATTTTTCAAAATAGTCAACTAATTCAAGCAAATCTTGCGATGCGAGTTAAAGTTTCTATGCGAAATGCTCATAAACGACTACATCGTTTTCGCGTGCTCCTATGCCGGAAAACGCATTTTGATGCTCAAGCGACTAATCGCATAATCGCTGATCGCGTACGACTTTGCGTACACTTGCCGGGTTTAACGGTGATATATTTACGAGTTCAATTATCTTGCGTAATAACCCGAAATTTGTACGGCAATTTGCCACGTTTGCCGTTGAAATTTCGCAAAAACGCTTAGCGTGAGCTAATGAAGACCCGGGCTATTATTCCGCGCCTTTTGTCCCGTACCATTTCATTTATCAGTCATTTATCAGCCGCAAAACGTTAAAGAATCTCTCTTGCCGTTATTGAATCAATATTTTACGAGGTGATGGCTTGCCTTGGAACAGATACACTTGCGAAGTGAGACGAGAGGGAGAACGGCGGAGGAAAATTCGTTGCGTTGGAAGGAAGGTGTCTTGTGTTCTTCTCCACGCAATTGATTCCCAGGGTAAATGTTGCGATCGGAGTTAAAAACGCGGCGACGATTATTTGACCGTGCCGCCGTTGAGACGAGCGCTATCAACACGACCGATCGTAACATCGGATATTACAGAGAGTGGAGAAACTTGTCAAAATCGTGACTCATTTTCTTGTCGATTTGGCTTTGTCATGCCGTAATTAGAATTTAAGTGCCAATTTAACATTTCTTCCAAGTGCTATTAACAGTTTCTCATCGATGATAATTATTTCAATCAAGTGACCTCGAAGATTAGTTGGTCGAATGAGCAAAATATTCAATAATGATAAGCTCGACGAGTTTGTCAGATTGTTCGACATTTTTATTGCAAACGCGGAGTACTGCCAGTCATTAAGCGGCAGTCACAAATAGCTTGTTAAAAATGATTGTTGAAATGCTGGCTCTGCCATTTTGCCGCGACTTTTCTCATTTACTTTTAGAGATGCATTCGCATTAAAAGTTTATGCCTTTTAATCAAGACATATCTTTATTGCCGAATATTACTCTTGTTTGTTATAAAGTAAACGATCGTTGAGGACAATTTTCATTTTTTACGGCCATTGCCGCGTTTTTTGTAGAGAAATGATTCATTTCAATTTTTTTTTATGCCAATGTCAATGCAATGTCAACAAAGAATATTGCTTTGTGAAATTCCCGAAAGGAAAATCATCATTAAAAACAATTTCCATTAAATATCATTTCAACTTTTAATTCGACTATAACGCGTTGTTGATCCAACAAATATTTATTATTGATATAAGCAGTTGAAGCTAACTTGAGTAAACATCAGTTGTAAACTTGATATACACTCAATGTTCTTCTGATGTTTTGAAATTAACACACTGTTTAACGTCAATGTGACATTAACTCACAGCGGATCAGATTCACTGTACTTTCAATAACTTTTCCCCGTGCACTAGCATTAATTTGTAACGTTATTAAAAAGATGTTGTCCGGTAAAGTTTGTTTTAAAATAAAAGCAGACTAGATTACAAATTACCGTAATAAGTTTGCTTATTGTTATTATCCTTTTTGCGTAGTCTCGTCATAATGAAATTACGCGATTCCTGCGCGTAAAGAGTTGGCGCGCTTTGTAACAAAGCGACATCGGCGATGTGATTGAAAACGCTGCTGTAAATTACATTAACAAAGGACTTTAATCCCACAGCGGTGAAAATACCTCTTGGATCGGTCGTCGAGAGCTTTTAATTGGGCTTTATTCTTGATCCGGTATTATTTCCCTCTACTGACGCTTGCGCGTAGGCGTGGAATCACGACTGTAAGTTTTTTTTTCTTTTTCTTTTTTTCTACACATCCAAATCAAATCGGTACACGTTTATTATCCCACGACCGTCGTAGACATTATCACCCGAATGTGTGCTGCTTTAAACGAAATTTACGAGCTTCCCCTTGATATAATCATCCTGTGATTGGCTCGCATCGACCAACTTGGCATTTTTTTTCTCTCTTCTTTTTTTTCACATTCGCCTTTCGTTATTATAGTTAGCATCTCTTTTTCCCCCCATTTTAGGCTTTCTCGTAATTAATTTCAGCATAAGGGAGCCGGATTGGATTAAAATTTCGCCGCGTTATATAACGGCGAATAAACGCGAGGTCCTTTGCGTCGACGAGCTTTCCCTCGGGACAGTGGAACTGGCGGCCAGGAAACGAGCCCTTTGTCCAGCGCGGCCACCCCTCCGCAACACAAGAACGCATCTTGAATCATAATTAATTGACCGGCGGAAAAAACTCGCTTACCTGGCACCATTTTCCAATCCCTCGAATTTTTAACAATTCATTGCGTGGACAGTCGAGCGGATTGTGTCCCGCGTCACCGGTGAAAAAACATTTCGCCTCTCCGACAAATTTATCGCCGATATTAATTAAACTTGATTCGTTTCACGGGGCCACTCAATCAGACCATTTATTACAACACAAATCGAAGCCGGTTCGCAGGATCGACGCGATTTCGTATAATCTCATCGATTATGTCGTTCTAATTAATCAGACCCGCAATAAATCAATCGTGGCGCCACCTTCGTACTTCTCTCCTCCCCTTGCAACCAATTCACCGATTCGTTCCCCTCTCCCGTTTCTCCCGTCTTTTTTTCGGACACCTCTCGAAGCGCTTTTTCATGTTTCGCGGTGGCCGCACTTTCAGACCCCCCCCCCCCCCATCCCCCCCCATTCCCTCGGTCGCTTACCGATTGTTTGTCATTTACAGCGCGCGAATGGCATTATTCACGCGTGATGCTCCGCCAGTTTTTCCATCCCTTTTTCTCCCTTTTTTTCGCTCATTTATTTCTTCCACTTTCCGCCGATGCGAGTCGCTTTTTTCCTCCTTTTTCATTATCGGCTCTCATGCAGCGCGTCGGAGGCTCGTCCGTACACAATCGATCGTGCCTGCGGACTCCGGTATGCAAGTAATTGTGCTCCCAAATTGCCGTAACGTACGGCGCGCGGACATAGACGCGAACGATATTTGTTCCGCTTAACCGCTTAATTTGTTCAATCGATCGACCCCACTTAAGCCCCGGCGAGCGTGAAAACGGGCGAAATTTTGCCGCGAATTTTCGTCCGCGCGTGATACAATTTGCAAATGGATAAAAGGGGTTCGGGCCGGCGGGAACAAGGGGGGAGAAAAAGCTTCTCGAGTGACGAACGATTTGCGTTGCTCGCTGGTAGGCGATCGCGACACTGTTCACTCGGACGATTGAACAATTTTTTCCTCTCCCCCGCAAGCTTTTTTATCTCGCCTCGTTCCGCTTGTTTGGTACGCGCCATTGGCCGAAATCTCCGTCAAACTTGTCTCCCCCGCCCGACGGGATTCCCTCGGCCATGATAAACAATTTGATTGCGTCGTAATAAGGCTAACACGACACGCGATGCCGATCCGACGAGACGTCCATTCGTTTTCATTAATCACTTATTTCTCACGCGCCGAATGACATTGTTGAATAGATATTGTTCATTTTTTAGAAAGTCAGCGTCTCGGCGGAATTCTTTCGGTACGCGTGTGTGAGTTTTTATCGCGATACCGAATTCGAGCAGACCGGGTGGGCGAAACAGTCGTTGCCAATATTTTTGTCTAGAAAGCCATCATTGGTTATTCAATTTTGTTCCTCGGCTGAATGAAAGTCAGCAGCCAGCGGGATGCCTTTCAATAAGATGGCTCGCAGTTGAATCGTTAATGTCACGTGCTGCTTCCCCATGCCCTGCTTTTATCACCTCCCGCTCTCTTGCACCCTTTTGGATTTATTCTTAATGCGTGCTCTACATTACTTATGAATCGGGCATTCGCCGGCAATAGGTGTCGCTGTGGGTAAACAAATTCCTTTTTCCCCCGTCTTTTTTATCCCGTTTTTTGTTGGCCGCGTCACGATACACGTAGGGAACAAAGTTTAAAGCACATTCCGGCAAACAATTTTATTCGCTTTAATAAGTGAATTAATCGTCAAGTTCCAACGTATCAAAGTCATTCGCTCGCGAGTGGTTTATTTAAAATTTACGTCCGTATAAATAAGTTGCCGTAATTAAGCAAAAAAAGTTTCTACCCATTCCACTGCGTTCAAAGTCGTTGTTTTCAGCGAAATTTAGCTGAAAGTAAGATAAATCCGACGGTATTTTTAATTAAAATAACGTGAAAAATTCTAAAGCAACGTTTCATTCAGTTACGTTATTTTGTCCGTCGCGGCGGTGAATAATAGTTGCAACGTGAATTGAGCGCATCCCCAATGATTTGCATCAAGCGGCCAATCAATTGTTTTGCCCAACCGTCTCACGAAATTCTTCTCACCACTGGAGAACTTGTTATAATTCATTTCTACTGCGGTCACTTGTCTCGTGAAAGCCTAGGTTAATGGGCACGAGTAGAAAGGAAAGTTCGGAACAATTCGCAGACGTAACGTTAAAGCCTAATATCTTTCGTATATCCCTCACCGATCCTGTTGACTCGGCCATTTTTACCTTACCGAAGTAATCCACCACCAACCCCCTCCCAACAGACCCCAGTAATCCAAACCCCTCACTTTTACCCTCACTCCACCCTCCTCACCTCACTCCTCACCACAAAACACATGCTTCCACTCCACCTCCTCCACCCCACCTCTCCTCATTCCCCTACCACTCCTACCCCAATCCTCAACAACTCACATCACCTTCTCCCACCTCACTTTCACTCCTCACCATCTTTCTCTACAATGTACGACATTT